>PVJA010009341.1:29925-61206 GCA_004027025.1 Myocastor coypus
TTTTTTTTTTTTTTTTTTTTTTTTTTTTTTTTTTTTTTTTTTTTTTTTTTTTTTTTTTTTTTTTTTTTTTTTTTTTTTTTTTTTTTTTTTTTTTTTTTCTTTTCTGCCTCCCCAGCTCTAGGATTACAGGCGTGCTCCACCACACCTGGACTCAGGGGCTGGCTCAGCCTAGCCTGGGGGCGAGGTGGTGCAGCATGTGGTGCCAGGGATCCAACCAGTCCCTGAGCCTGCCTGAGCAGGTGCTTAGCCCACTGTGCTATCTCTCCAGCCCTGCTTTTTTGTGCATTCTCAGAAGACAAGTTCTGTTCAGTATCAAGACCTTGACCTATAAGGCATTTTCACCCTACTCATGTCATGGTGGAGATCTCAAATGCTACTTCCCAGAGACACCTTCTCCAACTATGGTATTTCGAAACAGATGCCCTTCCCCAACTCTGTTCAAACCCAAACTTGCTGCTTCAGAACACTAACAATGTATATCTGCTGATTTGACATAGGGAGGAGACAAAATCTATATGCCATAATTTAGCTGGACAAAATATTGTGACCCTTTTCTCTACAAACTGATTAAAGGGGAATGAAGGAAATAATTTAAATCTGTGAATTCAAAGCATCTCTTTCCATATAAAATATTCATTTGGGAATATTCAATTGTTCAAAGTGTAAACTCCCCACTAAACCTATGTCTTTCCACTTGAAGTCTTTACTCCTTTAGACAAAAGTCTGACTTTTTAATAACTATGCAATAAGCTAGTAATTACACAATATAATGTATAATAGTTCAAAGGTAACATTTAAACATTAATTTTTATTTATTTTATCAAATAGGTATTAGGAATAAAATGAACTAATTACAAAAATATTGAACACTGCTATTATCTGAATGTTGGTGTCTGAAATTCATTTGCTGGAGTTTAATACCCAAAGTATTTTATTTTGTTTTTTATATGTAATACAGGGTCTACAGAGAATACAAGGTCTCACTACATAATTGGACTCGTACTGGTCCACCTGTGTGCAGCCTCCCTAGAGCTGGGATTAGAGGTTCTTGCCACCACAACCAGTCTCAATTGCCATCTCAGTGTGCCCAAGGGGCAGGGCTGGCATGGCACACAGGATCAAATATCTTTGCTGGGCTCTGCGACAGTAGGCTCTTCAGTCTGCTGAGCTATCTGACCAGCCCTCTCAATGTAATTATTTTAAAAGATGGGGCTATTTGAGAAGAAATTATTTCTCAAATGAAGGCTTCACAAGCAAGAATGGGAGCAGGGACTTCTTACAGATGCTGAAGCGACCACTTGGCCTCTTCTGCCATAGGGCACTGTTTAACATGCCCTTTCTGGAGTGGAGCCCTTGCTGGAGGCCAGTTCTGTGGGTGCACTTGTCTAGGACCTTCCTCTCCGAAAGTGTGTGCAATAAATTTCTGCAGCTCAGAAATAACCAAGGCTTAAGTATTTTATTATAGCAGCCCAAATGGATTAAGAAAAAAATAGATAAAATGTGGAATAAAGCCAAGCTGCACCTATAGAAAATTATAGTTTTACAGTCTCTAGTTATGCTTTAAAATCACTTTTGTATTTAAAGGTCTAATAAACATAAGCCATTCAAACTAAGAATTTCAGAAACACTCAAAAGTAATAAAGCCAGGGACTTGTAATCCTAGCACTTGGGAGACTAAGGCAGGGTTGTTGTGAGTTCAAGGCCAGCCTGGGCTACAATATTAGTTCAAGGCCACCCTGAACTTCATAATGAAATCCTATCTCAAAAAGACAACAACAACAGAAAGGTCAAATATAACTGAGATATTTCTTAAAATAGTAGAACATTAGTGTCCTGGTTGTTGAGAAACTTGTTAAAATAGACAAATCCTCACCAATTATCATGAATAATTTTGGAAGAATAGCAGTATCCGAATTATAAGTACAAGAGAAAATTAAATGCATAACTTAATAACATAAATTAAATTGGAAAATTTAAAAGTAAAGTTTTCCAAAATATAATAGAAAATTCATAATAAGCCAATTCATGGCAGAAATGAGATATCAACAGCCATCCAATCAATTATCTATATCAATCAATTAAAATAATATTAATAAATTTTCAAAACCCTGTGGAAAGTTAGGTAATGTGTTCTATTTGTTTTCACTGTACAATATTTTAAAAAATGAATCATACGTCATATCACTCACGTACACTGTTTGTTTTTCCTTGGTTGTACCCCAGGAATTTTGCCCATCCAGTATTTTCCTAAATAAGGTATTTAAAAATATTTCATCATATGTTGTAATTTATATTACCACTTACCTATTCTATGACACTTAGCTTACTTGAAGGTTTTATTTTGTATCAAAACACTAAGAACTTTTCTGATCACAAAGTACTCCTCAGTGAGTACTTTCTGATCACTTGCATGGTTCATGAGCACTTGATACCACCCAATTACTTCTAGTCCTACTTCTGGAAATTACAAAATGAGAATTTCCATTTTTAGAACCCTTAGTCTAAAGCCCTATGTTAACACGAACACAAAAGCTGATCAACATAAGAAATAGTTACTACTATTTTAACCATCATTTATTCCTCCACAGAGGAAAACAAAAAACAAATTTTCTGCTATCTACTCATATTTTCTGATAACAGAAATAATCTGCTCATGTTCAGTCATTTGTTGAACTCAGATTTGATTTTCTATTGATATTTATGACCCTTTTTATTTTGATTATCATTTTATCATATCTCTTGCATATAATTTTCTGTTTATGTTTTGCTTAACTTTGATTGTGATATTTTCTGTCATAGAGACATTTTATATTTCTATGTAATCAAATCTCTCTCTCCCTTTGTGTTGACTTTCGTTACTTTTGTACTTGACATTTATTATTTTTGCCTGCTGAGCAATCTTTCCTTTTTCTGATGATTTTCTAATAGAAAATTTCTTTTATGTATTTTCTACAGCTGGCCTTCCATCCCTACTTCTTTGGCCAGGAGATAGGCACATGACCCAGGCTGGCCAATCATAGAGCTTTATTTCAATGACCATGACCCATACTAGACCAATCAGTGCCTTCCCTCTTGATGTGTGGTTGCTGGGTGAAAGCAACAAGCCACAGCAAGCCTGTAAACTAACACCGGAAAGAAGAGCCCATAAATTCCCTTTATCAGCAAGTTGGAGATAGGTTTCAGGCTCTTTTAACTGAGTATTCTCCAATTATTTCAATATAAGGAACCAAGTTCTTACAGTGTCCTGAGGGTGCCATGTGATGTCACTGTTCTTTTAGCTCCACAACAGAGGGCACAACCTCATCTCCCCTTTAGCTCCATGGGCTTCTATACTCAGACACACATCCCTGTGTCCTCTTGAGCAATGACTAGTCCTTCCAGGGCTCTCTGCCTCTTGTTGGACATATGGCTAACGTTACTGCTCTGTACAACAGAGTTGTGAGCCTGGCATTTTGGTTCAGGAAGCCTATGTATTACTTAATGCAAAATTAAAGGAAAGGGAGGATCTATTTTTGAACTGATTCTGCCCCCAAACGAAGCAAGAATTATATTCTGATGTTATGACAAATTTTTATTATAATATTCTTTTATTTTGAAGAGTAAATAGAGCAAGGAAAAAAAAAAGCAAAGACAGAAACAGGGTAATATACAACAGTACACATGTTACAGAATGTTACAGATTATCAGAACAAGAATAGCTGATCAACAGTGACTGATATGTTATGTATTATCTATTTTTATCATCAAATCTGTTGATCAGATTAACAGATATGCAAGATGGGACATATGATTGAACATAACCAGATGCTTTCAAAAAATCTTAGAGCCATCCAGATAGCTCAGCAGACTATAGCACCTGCTTAGGGAGAGCACAGCCACTACGGTTCGATCCCCAGTGTGCCACGCTGGTCATGCCCTTGCACTTGCTGAGCGGGAAACTGAGACTGAGCATGGTGGCAGGTGCCTGTAACCCCAGCTCTTGGGTGGATGAACCCAGGTAGACCACTATGAGTCTGATCTATGTAGTGAGACCCTGTAGACCCTGTACTAAATACACTTTAAAAAAAAGAAGAAATTTTAGATTTTTGTTCTTGACTCTCATTTTCTTTTATTACCTTTTAAAAAATATTGCCTTAAAGAGAGTATAGTAATTACTGACACGACATTAGAAATGGAATAGAATTTGGGCTGGCGAGACGGCTCAGCCGTCTAAAGTGCCTGCTTAGGAAAGCTTAGGCAATTGCAGTGATCACAGTTCGATCTCCAACACCACATGCTACACCAGCCCCAGCCCCAGGGCAGGCTGAGCCAGCCATTTACAAAAATAAAAGAGATGGTATACATTTAGGAGAACAAGATGACAGGTATTTCAAGAGTGGTTTTAATATTACACATTGCTGTCCTCTATGTAGTTGCTTGGCTCTCAGACAACAACACAGAGAATCAGGATGTGAATTCTCCACATTAACTGCTATTCTCAAAAACTTGGTGGAAATTCTTAGGATTATTGCCTTATCCAACTTGTATACACACATGTATGGTTTTGCCCCTTCCTTATTTACTAACTTTTCTCCTTTCTCTCTTCACTGTTTAATCTTTAAGTTCTGTTTCTTTCTATTTAATGGTGTCTGTTATATCTCTCAGTTTTTATTTCTTCTTTTGAGTCCTTCTACTGGGAAGACAATACAATATTTATACATGTGGGTCTGGTTTATTTCACTTACGAGTATAACCTCAGATTGCATCCACTTACCTATGAAGGTTTTGAGTTTTTCTTTATAGGTGAGTAATATTCCTTTGTATAAAAACACCACATCTTTTTCATCCATTCCTCAGGTGATGGGCATTTTGGTAGTTTCCAATATTTGGCTATCACAAATTGTGCTGCTATAAACATGGAGAACCTATATCACTATGGTATGTTGTTTTCAGTTCTTTTGGGAAAATACCCAGAAGGGGGATAGCTGGTTTAAATGGGATTTCCAGTCCTGGTTTTTCGAGGAGTCTCCAACACTGATTTCCATGATGGTTGCACCAGTCTACATTTCCACCAGGAGTGGAGAAGGCTTCCTTTTTCCTCTCCAACATTTGTTGTTGGTTGGTTTTCTGATGATAGCCATTCTTCCTGGGGTGAGGTGGAATGTGGATATAGATTGGAGGAGGTTGTTAGGCTGAGCCAGGGGACCTCCAAGAGTCAATAACTTATCTGTGGCTGAGCATGAAGGCTGACTCTTACCTGTCCTCAGCATCTTGAGAGTGCACAAGGAAACTCCCCTACAGGCTTCCATCACATGGTGCTGTGGCTTCCAAGGTCACCATGGAACAGGAAGAAACAGAGACTGCTGAGACTTAGACACAGGAGGGGCTGCACATCATGGCTTCCCACGTTTCATGAGCTGCAATGGCAGAAAAACAAAGCTTGACCAAGTACCCAGCAGGAAAATGAAATATGCTTGATGATCTCATAGAATTGCTTCTCCTTTCTTTCCTTTGAGTCTCTGCCGTATGCTGTGGCCCAGCCCTATATTTCTATTCCTCCAGACCCAGTGAACCACAGTAGCTTAGAGAGGAGCATCACCTGAATATCTAGGGTGGTCAAAACAATTCCATGGTAGGGCTGGCCAAATGGCTCAGCAGATTAAAGCACCTATAAGCAAGTGCAGGGGGCAGAGGTTCAATCCCCAAGCCTGCTGTGCTGCAACTGAGACTGGGCATGGTGGCATGCACCCATAATTCCTGCTCTTAGGAGGCTTTAAATACGTGGATCACTGTAAGTCCAAGAGTCTGATCTAGTAGTGAGACCCTAAACTCCCTGTCAACCCTTCCCTCCCCCCCCAAAAAATAATTCATGGTAGAGAGAGGGCCCATGAAGGGAGGGGGGTGTGCCAAAAATCTGTCTTGCTCCTTGTCTTGGAATGTCTCAGATAGAAACTCTAGGATATGGTAGAAGACATGTTTGCATAGCCTCAGTTCCTGGGAGTGGAATTTTCATTTTGTTATTAGGAAAATCAAAAGAAAACCCAGCCCACAGAAAGGAAACTATTTCTCATTTTTCTGTGTCCCAATATGTAATGGCTTTGAATTTCAAGCTTTCTCTGTCTAGAGATAGGGGTATGTTCTAGAGTGTCACCGCATTTCCTTTTCCTTTCACTTACTCTAGTATTTGTATGTGACCCCATTTCCACCTACATATCTACTGCACCTTGAATTTATTTTGGTGTTTGGTATTTAGAGACAACTAACTTGACTGAGTAGCTTTCAAAAGGTTCTAGCACCAATTTAACAATAAGGATGCAGTAATGATGACATCCTATTGCCTTGCTCTGAGTTTTTATTTTCTTTAACGCAGACTTATTTTACATCTATAAAAGGGTCTATTTTTTTTGCTAGCCCTCCCATTTCTTTTTCTACTGCCCCATATTAATTACTGTAGTTTGCCATATTCACTGATGTCTAGTAAAGCAAATTATATTCCTCCTCTTTTATTTTCAACAATTTTAAGGCTGTTACTTATTCTTTTTTTTTTTGTCTTTTTGAGACAGGGTCTCGCCATGCAGTTGAGGCTGGCCTTGAGCTCACTTTTGTAGCCCAGGCTGGTCTCGAACTCGCACCAATCCTCCTGCCTCAGCCTCCCGAGTGCTGGGGTTACAGGCGTGAGCCACCATGCCCGGCTCTGTTACTTATTCTTTAGTGTTTCAGATAAGCCTTAACATAGCTTTACCATATTTTGTATACAGAGAAAGCACTGTTTTTCCCCAAGTGTCCCTTTCTAAATACCCTGCACCTCCCCACCTCAAAAAAGGGATTGTTCTAGACCAATTAGTTTTGCAAACCCAGCTGAGCTTTTCCCTTTTCCATTAAAGGGAAAAGCCATCTGTTATAAATGCAACTTCTTGAAATGTTCCAGAGAAAAACAACATCCCTGCTCATCCAGGCTGCTGACAAGTCTAGGCTGAAGTTTGAATAACAATCTGTTTCCAAATATTCTGCTCCAAAGCCTTTTCCTGACTACTTCAGCCTCCAGCCCCATTAATCTCCTATCTGAGCCACTTGGTTCTGCACAGTGAATCAGGAGGCAAAAGCTAGGTAAATGTCACCGTCTCTTGAATGATCATCCTTTTTACGCAGTCATCCACTTGGTAAACAAGTGCTGAAGGGCCGGACAGAGCGGGTTCCTGAGATTCGCTGCCTGCAGTGTCCCAAACATGGGAACACAGCCTTTGGTTATCAAATGCTTCCTGCTGCCACAGCAGAGGTCTGGGCTCTTTCTGAAGCTAAGTGATGTGCCTTTGGTTCCATTTCACCTGCTACCATGAGGTGACCTCATACTGCTCCTCTCACACTCACTGGCAGCCAGGACTGGCAAAGCCTGGCACAACTGCATCCTCAGAGGTGTCAGGTTCTTGCTCAAGGATGCAGATGGGCAAGGGGCAAGCAAATACGGGGACAACCAAATTGCTTGTGAACTTGAGCAAATGCTTTAACTTGGACTTAACCACCCAGCAGAAAAGTTTAACCACAAGGAATAGGCTGAGCTGTACAAGGCTCAAGTCAGCTGCTTCCAACATTGCCAGTTCTGCTAATAACCCACTACAATTATGGAACATAGGTCTATGTACCCAACTACTTTCTCTTAGTTAATGAGAAGAAATATTTGTACCAACAGTGTTTAGAAAAGTTACCATGGCTGCATCTTGTACTCTGAACAACTACTATGAAGACAACAATATGTATTGTATCATTTATTGTGGCTGTCCTATTAATGTGTTTTGAAACTGTCTCAATATTATTTCTTATAAAATTATTTCTTATAAAATGAAAAATAAATGCATGAAAAAGAAAAGCATAAAATAGAGAAGGCATAAATACCTAATGTTAAATATCATTCTTCATTGTTTGAATAATTTTATATAGGTTAGCTCAGTCTTGTGAGACAAGGGCCATCTTTATCTCAGATTTATGTGTCAGCAAACTAAGATGCCAAGAAACTAATTTGCAGGCTCTATATTCAATAAGCAGCAGGGCTGCCTCTGAACCTTAGAAGCCTGCAGACAAAAGTTTTACTGTCCTAACCACTGCCCTAGGGTCTTAAACTTGGCCTGGCACCATAATCACCTGCAGGCCTTCATAATCACAGGCATGGATGGCAACAGAACTTCTCACTCAAGAAACCATAGGTAAGAGCTGGGCGTGGTGGCTCATGCCTGTAATCCCAGCACTCGGGAGGCTGAGGCAGGAGGATTGGTGTGAGTTCGAGACCAGCCTGGGGTACAAAAGTGAGTTCAAGGCCAGCCTCAACTGCATAGCGAGACCCTGTCTCAAAAAGACAAAAAAAAAAAAAAAGAAACCATAGGTAAGAGCAAGGATTTTACACTTTTTAACGACTGTACTGTGATGCAGTTGTTACTTTGGCCCCAGGTGTCACACGCTGAGAACAATGGTGCTATGCTGAAATGATTGGCAGGCAGCTTCCCTTAAAGACAGAAAAGATAAACAGACTCCAAGAATGTTGAAGCCACGCAGCTACAGCAGCTAAGTCCTAGTTTTTAAGTCAGAATATTTGTGCTCTTTCAGTCCCTAAAGCAACTAAACCCGTACTGCCTACAAGGTGCCAGCTTCCTCCTATTTCTGCTGGGTTCCAGGCAGCTATCCAAACACTGAAAAGTACGAACAGCACTTGTTGAAGCACTGAAAAGCCAGGGTTTCCTGCAGAATAAGCTACACAAATCCCAGCTTTGTGGAAACTTTAGTATTGCTTTCCTGGCTAAAGTGGACATTCACCTGGTCTTTAAAGGTTAATATATAGCCAACAACGTCATTTGCCCAAACTCCTTTCCACCTTGGCCCATGGACAATATTTTCTTTGTATGTGGTATAGTTACCATAGGAAGGAAGAGTAGCTATAGTCTATGATTATACAAACATTTATGTACCGCTCACTTTTAGGATGCTATTTTGGGCAAAAGAAAGAATTCTGTGTTGAAATTAAACTGTTAACCCAAATAACACTGTTTACAAATTCCCACATAACAGCAACATCATCCTTATTTCAAAGTAGTTTTAAACATTGCCAGCTTTGTTAAGAACAGTTACCATAAGTTTTACCGATGTAAGCAATAATATGAAAGATGGGGCTATAAACTATCACCTGTGGCTCATTAGTTGGAGGGCAAAGAAAATTATTGAGACTTAATAAAACCTTTAATGAATGCAGCCTTTTGTGCTGCTAAAAACTGAAATGAGGGACTGGGGAGATAGCTCCGTGGCACAAGTGTCTGCCTGGCAAGTGCAAGGTCGTGAGTTCAAACCCCAGTCCCACAAAAAAAAAAAAAAAAAAAAAAAAAAAAGAACTGGAATGGATATGATGTCTTGGGCTGGGATATATTCTTCTTGGGATACTATTAAAGCATCTTTTACTTAGGCCTGAAATATTTACAACTCCATGAACAATGAACTTTTGAATAATTCTTCCTGTAAAAATACCCAAAGTTGAATAATTTTGAAAGCCCCTAATTGAATTAAAAGGATAAATAAAATGTAATTCTGTCACTATACCAAAAAATAAAAACAGAGAAGCAAGGATATAAATCTCAGTTCTATAGTTTACTGCTCACCTTAACGTCAGTCTCAGTCATTACATGTATAAAATACTGAAAACTATTTACCAATTAGAATCAGTGAAGGTGATTTTCTTACACACACTTGTACCCACATTACCTGGCATATAACAGCTACTAGGGAGCCTGAAGCAGGCGCATCACAAGGAGGAGATGCCTGGGAAAGGTGCTGTATCAGAAATTGTTGTTTTTACAAAACAACTGGGATGCAACTTAATAGCAGAACGCTAGCCTAGTATTTGTGAGCCCTGGGTTCATTCCCCAGTGGGGTATAAAGGAAGGGAGCAAAAAAGAAGGGAAAGGGAAATAAAGAGGAGTAATGGTGGCTGGTTTTTATTCCAAAAATGGCTTTTTTCCCTACAGATATGCAGCCAGCAGAGAAATATCACTTAGAGAAGTCATCAGAGGAAGATTTTTAGGTCATACTGAATACTGCAACTTTCATTACAACCTTTACCTACACGGATAAGGAGAAAATTTGTGTATTTGAGTCTCTGCTGCTGCCCCACTCCTGTAGAAGAGGGAGAAATGCCTTGGCTGGCTCATCTCAAGGAATATTCTTCCTTGCACAGAGAAACAGATGAGCCCTGGGTGACAGTGAAGGTGTGTAATTCCAGCACTCTGGGAGGCTGAAGCCAGTGGTTAGCAAGGGTAGGCCCAGTCCTGGGCAACTTAAGTGACTTAGAAAGGTCCTATGTTGAAACAAAATGTAGGCTGGGGTTATAGCTCAGTGTGATAGAGCTGGGTTGAACCCCAAAGGAAGATAGATAGATGATAGATAGATAGATAGATAGATAGATAGATAGATAGATATAGATAGACAGACAGATAAATAGATAGATGATAGATAGATAGATGACAGATAGATAGATAGATAGATAACTAGAACAGATGAACTAGGAAAATGAAGAGTTCCAGAAAAGGAATGGTAGTTTACATAATAGGAAACTGAAAGGCCAAAAAAGATAGAACCTGAAGTATTTCCCTCTGTTATAAATGGGATCTCCTCTCAGTCCATTATTGAACTGTTGGTCAGCATCTCATTCACTGCTATTTCTTTCATTTACTCAACAAGTATATGTTGAGCCTTTGCTCTCATATAACCCACTGCCCTTATTTTTTGAGAGACAAGGATAAGCAAAACAGGCAAAATTTCCCCTCCTAAGGATCAGGGGACAGGAAAATAAGACCGTGGGAGGAAAGGTAATACCAAGGAAAATACTAAAGAACTAAGAGGAACCCAGCATGGTGATGCACACCTGTAATCTCAGATACTCAGGAGGCTGAGGCAGAAGCCTTGGAACTTCAAACAAGGCCCAGCCAGGGAAATGTAGCAAGATTCTGTCTCAAAAAAAAAAAAAAAAAAAAAAAAAAAAAAAAAAAAAAAAAAAAAAAAAAAAAAAAAAAAAAAAAAAAAAAAAAAAAAGGACCAGAAAGGAATGAGGACACTATTATCATTACAGCAAATACAGAGGCCTGAGAAATACCATGCTCAATGAGAGAAAGCTTACAGCAAGAGCAGGCCCATCCTGCAGAACTATGCAGGCTAATGGGCCTACACTCAGCCATCCTACCCTGATTTTCTGCAGAACAGAAATATGATTCAACATTTGGGGGGAGGAGGAAGAAAAGAAAAACAGAAAGTGACACCACATCCAGGTGGCATGAGAGAGTTTGATGCCAAATGGTTGGAATTAAGAACTTCACACCTGGATGAAGAGGTACAAAGAGGAAATCTAAGGAGAAGGCCTAGGATGAGAGGAACCAAAGCTGGGTCAAAGTTCTGTTGGCCTTGTGCCGATGAGATGGCTCAGCAGTCTAACGCACCTGCTTAGGAAAGCTTAGGCAACTGCAGGGAGTGTGGTTCGATCCCTGGCACCACCTGCTACACCAGCCCCACTCCCAGGGGAGGCTGAGCTGGCCATCATCATCACCACCACCACCACCAACACCACCACCACCACCATCATCATCATCATCGTCATCGTCATCGTCATCATCAAAAGTTCTGTTGGCCTTTGCACTCTGTGGAGCCCTACGTTGGCTTTCTCATGGCCTTAAGAGACCATCTACTAAGTAAATGGTCTTGGCCCCCAGTGCCTGTGACCACTGTTTTCAACCCTCACTGCTCATTAGAATCATACAGGGTGGGCTCTCCACAACCAAATGTAGATGGACATTCTACAACTTAACTTGCAAGTGTCAAGGTCCTGATAGACAGAGACAGACTAAGGAATTATCCCCAGTAGAAGGAGTCTAAGTTAGGCCAACTGAATACAACCTGGGTGTTGATAAAAAACATCGAACATCGGTGCAACAACTGGCAGTTAGGCTAAGTCTGTAGAACAGATATCAATTAATGCCTCAGTTTTGACCCTCATACTGTTGTGCAAATGCTGAACATCTGGGAGAGCTGCCTGAAATACAGAAACTCACATTTCTTAGTTCTTCTTTATCTTCTTAGAAGTCTAAATTATTTCCAAATAAAATGTGAACTACCACCATTCCTCAAGCCAAAACCCAGGCTCATATGTCAACATGTTGGGAGTAGGGATTCTACAAAAGCTGTGGAATCAGTTCTAAATTTTCTAGAGTTAAAGTCTCCCTCTTGAAAGGGATCAAGACAAAGAAAGATAACTGCTGTTCTAAAATCCTTCCCACCCTACTGGGAAATAAAGCAGATTGGGTAGCTTCTTGAAATCACCCCTCCCTCAAACAACTACCTCTGTTATCAGCTTCTGACTGGCAAATAATTTCATCCTATTCCTACACAGTAGGATGCTCCCCTCCCCATGGAACTCAACAGATACTAAATACCATCTACTCCATGCAAATACAGCTATAAGAAAATGAGGCTTAATTTGCTTTGATTAATAAGGAGGCAGCAAAAGGCTGACCATGCACTGGAGGATACAGGAGGAAAACAAAAGACAGGGAGAGATGCCCAGAAATGCAAAGGGAAAAACTATGGAAGGTTAAACAACATAAAAAGATCTCTGGATTGTGATTCAACTTTAGTAGCTGCGAAAACAAGGCTCTTGGCTATTTGCATATAAATGTGCTGGAGGTTGGGGAGCTGCAGAACTCAGCTGTGCATTCTAACTTTCTCCTTAAATCTGTTCCCAAAGCAGCTGCAGGAATCAGCTGCAAATTCCAGATCTAAAAATGAAAATCACAGGGCTGAACAGGGGAGGAGGCAAGGAGAGAAAGAAAGAAGGGAGGGAGGGAGGACACCGAGTGGTGCTCCACTGAACCCGCTGGGGCCTGCAGCCCATTCACGCTGCCTGGGAGCCTTTGAACAGTCTCCAGGCCAAGGCTGCATCCTAGAGCCATTACATCAGCGTCACTGCAGAAAAGGGCACCGGTAGCCTGTGGTGGAGAATTTCCCAGGCAATTGGAATCAGCAGTCTTGCTAAACTGTAGATCAGGGGTCTGTCCCCAGGTTGGTAACAAGCAAGGAAAGTAAATATTGTAGGCTTTGTGTCTCCACTGAAACTGCTAGACTTTGCACTGTTCAGCCACAAACAATACCAGTAAGTGTGCCTCTGTGTGTGTGTGTGTGTGTTTGTGTTTGTGTGTAGAAGACTACAAACCACTGATTGGCAGGCGCCCCCTCTAACCCTCACTGATCTGAGTGTGATCTTTGGAGCAGCATCTCCTAGATGCTTGTTAGAAACACTGAATCCCAAACTCCAGCATAAAATCCTCTTGAATAACATCTGGTGTTTTAACAAGGTCCCAAGCTAACGGCAGCACTCTGAAATGGGAGAAGCTGGCCTAAGGCACATCACTGTAAGTGACGACCAGCTTTGGGAGTCCAGACAGCTGGGCTGAATCTCCAAGCACCAACCCTTTTGTCCTTAAAATTGTCCTTAGCATTCATTCAGGAGTCATCCTGTCCCTTTGCCTGTTGAGGGACTTTGAAAGTTATGAAATAGTACAGAAATGTGAATTATCAGTAGGGGCAGCAAAGGCACTGGGTTCTTGCCAAGGAGGTTGCTGTCCAGTATGCAGGTGCCAGGCTCTGTGTCCTCAGTACGCTCGAGGATGGGCAGTGCTGGCTCCCTCAGGCTGTTATTTCACAGGAGCTTCAAGCCCCTGCCTTTGCCAAGCCGCTGTTCACAGCTGCACGACTGCAGAGCCCAAGAACAATTACCATGTGCCTGCTGAGCTAGGACAGCCCGGAGGGGCTGAATCCCACCAACTGGACTCCGTGACTCTGATATTGGCCTTTTCCATTTCCATCTGCCCCTGCGCTGGGCAGGGAGATGCTCCCCACCCAGACAACCTCTGCGCCTGACAAAGCGTCAGAGCCCAACAATTTTTCATGGAATAAATGGGCACAGAAAGGAAGGTGCTCAATTCCGGGGGCATCCATCCTCAGGTCCCAAATGCCCATACTGACTTGTGGCCTTCCTGAATAAGCAAGAAGAAGGCCTGAGGGTTTTTATGTGTTCCAAGAAAGCCACATGAACATGCCTTTGCTATACAGAGCTCTGATAAATGGGAACAGAAACTATTCTCTAGTCTGCTGCCATGAACAGATGGCCTAAGGGCCTGTGTCCTGGCCCAGAAGGTTAATGCGACTTCAGAAGGTGCTTCCAGAGAGCTCTCCAAGCAGAGACATTGAGCAGGAAGCCAATGAAGTGAACAGCTCTCTCCGAGTGCCTGTCTGCCAGTCATCTGGGAGTAGCTGGTATCAGAGAATGTTTGCCATGTCCTGAAAAAATGTTCTCCCTGAAAAGCCTGCCAGTGATTAGAGCGGGAGGAGTGTGTACACACCGCTTCATAAACTCTTGCACCTGTCTTCAAGGTGTCTCTGTGGAACTCAGCTCTGACACATTGTGTGGAGTGGACTTGGAGAGGAGACATCAGGGGATGTCACAGTGCCATTGAGGACTGGGACAGTTCCCTGGGCACCTGCACCTAGGAGAGCTAGCGTGATCCAGAGAATTCGCTTCTCTGATCTGTAGTACAGATGCCTCCTCTGGGCACCATTGGAGGATGCAGGCTCAGGGCTGGGATTCTATGCTCCTAAGAGCTCCACACCCTTAGCGAGCAGAAAAGAGCCTGTGTCCCCTCTCCTTAGGATAGGCAGAGCTTGTGAGTAGCAAGAAAAGATATGACTTCTAGGGGATGCTCACTTTATCCCAAGCAAACACTATCCTAGGAAACTTGGCCATCCCCAAAAAGACCCAGGTGAATGAAGCACTTGAGATCCTGGTCTGTAGCCCTAGCTGAGCTCCCAGATGACCTGCCAGCTGACCTTCCAGCTGCTTAGGTGAGTTATACTTAAGCCTCCCTGCCAGGAACAGTGGAAGTGGTTCCACCCCATCCAGTCAGGTTGTCCCATCTGTACCTCTTTGGAATGGAGGCAATCTGTGCTTAGTAACCTGTCCAGTGGGTAGACTTGTGACCAAAGAAATCAATGTCCCCAGGAATTTTTAAGTTTGGAGCTATTTTTAGGCACCAATAGTGTGCATAAACTGGATCTTTCCTTTCTTCTTATCTCCTCTGCATTATGCAATCATCCCCATTATAGAATTTACAATCTTCTTAGAACCCTCTCCTAAGGTATAGGGTTGTATATGTAATTGTCTATCAAATATTATAATTCCAATACATGAATCTGCCTTGCCTCCTCCATGTTCATCCTGTCTTATGCCAATACAATTTTCCATGTGTATTTAGTGCTGCCATCAACGAGGCTATAGGAGTCAACATTCCTTGACCCCAACTCCAACATCAGACTGACACCTCTGGCTTCTGCCCATCTTTCTCCATTATGTATTTATTTGTTTGTTTGTTTGGTACAGTACCTCACTGTGCAGCTCAGACTTACAGAGATCCCTCTGTCTCAGCCTCCCTGGAATTGGGGTTATAGGCAACCAGCACCACATCCTGTTTCAGGGCCGGCACTGCATGTGGTTCTGGAGATTAAACTCGGGAACTTGCATTTACCAGGCGGGTGTTAGACCCCTGAGCTATCCTCTCAGCCTCTCCCTCTCCATTATTAAGGCCCCTGTGTTGTTTATTTTTCTCTCATTAATGGGACAAAAATTCATGATGCCTAGACTTAGGGAAGGAAAAATGTATTAAGTACACAGTTTGTGGAGGTTCAGTCCATACTTTGCTGGCATAAGACAGAGGGAAACAGTTCATGATGGCAAAAGACAGCAAAACCAACAAGAGCAAAAAGGGAAAAAGCACAAGAAAAGGTTCTTTCTGTCCCTTATATTGTACATAAAGTCCCCATCCTAGGGTGGGTACGGCACTCACACTCATAACCCCAGCAGTAGACAATGAGCCAATCATGTACTCTAGAGTGGATTTGGAGGAGCATCTAGACATAGCACCCTAACGTCCCCCAATGCCAGCATTTATGTCAGTATTACCCTCAAAGCAAGATCCAAATATTTATAGCTACATGGTTTGTTTTGTTTTTGATATACTGACACTGTCCTAGAGGCTGCTGTCAAGGTCACATTGGCCCTGGCTTTCACAGGTTCCCCATTGTTTAAAGAGGAAAGTAAGAATGGCATGCAATGCCTCTCTTGGCTTGCTCCTGGCCTGTTGATCAAGCCTTGCATTTTGCAGTAGCTACTTCAAGACTGTATGCTCTGGGGCCTGACGGGATGGCTCAGTGGTCTAAAGCGCCTGCTTGGGAAAGCTTGGGCAGCTTCAGGGACTGCAGTTTGATCCCCGGCACCACATGCTGTGCCAGCCCTGCCCTCAGGGCGGGCTGAGCCGGCCATAAAAATGAGTGAATAAACAAATAAAGGTTCTGAAACAAGAAGAAAATAAAATTAAAAAAAAAAAAAAGACTGTGTGCTCTTACAAGATGAAACTTCACAGAGTCCCCAGATGCACCCCGTGATTTCATCCTTGTGGAAATTTATATGGTTTTTCTCTGGCTAAAACCATTTCATTACTCTCCCAGTGAATATGTCACTATGTCACTATGTCCTTCCAACCCACTTCAGACATCAGCTTCTCCATGAAGCCCTTTGTGGCTGAGAACCCTCTTTCTTCCTGAGGACCGTTCAAGGTTCTATTGTTGAACATTCCCCTTTTACTGCAAATCATCTCTTTGCATGTATTTCTTTGCTTGTAAACCAGAAACTCTTGGTGTGGATCCATAGCAAACAGCATCATCAACACCTGAGAATATTTACGAATCAGAACTCTTGGGCTGCACTTTAAAATGAATCAGACAGTCTGGGGTAGGAGCCTAGTAATACATTTTAACAAACCTTGCTGGTGAGTCTGACGCACAATGAGGTGTTAGAACCATTACCTTGAACTAGTGGGGCAAATATTAGACTCAACTGGGAAGTTTTCAAAGCACTTGGCCCAACTAAAAGTCTCTGATAATGGAACTCAGGTGTCATTATTCTTAAAGCTGTAGGAGATTTCAGTGTGACACCAAAATGGAAAATGTTAACCTAGTATCCTTCTTCTAGAATATAGTCTGATGAGCATCTTAAGCATTACTTAAGAACCTGTTAGAAACACATAATCTCAGGCTCTTCACCAGACATACTAGACCAGAATGTGCAATTTAATAGGAGTTCAAGGTCATTTGTATGCACATTAACATTTCAGAATTTCAGAAGCATTATCTTATCACAGCCCTTAGCAAAATGCTTGATAAATCCCACAAAAGTAATAAAAACAACTATTCTTATTCTCATGGGTTTGGACCATAAAGTGGAAATTTATGGCAAAGTGATACATTAAGTAAAATATAAAGATTTATTCATTAAGTAATTTACTCTAAAATGTGCAGTAAGTGACTATTATGTGCTGGGTGTCCTTTTAGATTCAACAGAGGTGATAGTAAAGAAGAAAGACCCGGTGCTAAAAGCACAGCAGGAAAGACAGACATTAAATGCATAATTATGCAACAAATTAAAAATATAACTTGATGAATGCTATAAAAAGGAATCAATTTTGTTAGTACACGTTACGCTCACTTTTCTTTCTCTCAGCTCAGCAGGTTTTGCTTGTCTGACCTCCCACTAAAGTAAGGTGGAAATGTACCAGAGAAAAGCGATGATTAGGGTCAAGGGATCTAGAAGGATTGACTTAATTTGGGTTTCCCTCAAACAGCCCTGAAACAAGGACCTGAGCAAATGTGAGGAAATCTCACAAAGTACAAACAATGGCATGGAGAAAAGAGGGAAGCCAAGCAAAGGAACACCACAGAGGGAATAGAGCTCACTGGGGAGCACCTCAGGGGAAAAGCTGGGACACTTCTCAGAACCATCTCTTAGGAAGTTTAGGAAGCAGAAGCATTTAGCCAATTATTATGTTCTTCACAGAGAACACCCAAGACCATGATCTCCTCTGTACTCCTAAGTTAGACAATCAAGCAGCTGAGCTACTACACTGAAAAGTAGATCCTAAATGTTGTTGTTGGGAGCTTCCCAGGTAGCTCAGTTGATTAAAATGCATGATTCCCCAAAGTCACTCAGGCACCTGGGACTGCAGTTCAATCACCACCTCCACATGGAACATGACCTTAAGGTAACCCGAGACAGCCAAAAAAAAAAAAAAAAAAAAAAAATCCTTCTATAATGTTGTTGCTGCAGCATCAGCAACAGTGTCACTTGGGAACCTGTAATGAATGCTCATTCTCAAGTCCAGCTGAGAACTTTTGAATCAGAATCGATGAGGACAGAGCCCATTGGTGTGTGTTAAGCCAGAGACTGTGATGCCCACTGAAGTTTGAGAACTCTCATTGTGACAATTCTCTCAGGCAGGAAAGAAAGCATTCCAGGACTTGAGAAGGGAAGCTGAGATTGTCTTGAGATAGATCAGGTGAGTTTAGGTGAGTGATAGGGCTGCAGGATAGGCTTCAACTGTAACTGCCACCCTCTGTATTTACACATATATTCTAGGTTTTTCATGTCTTCCCCATGAACATTGTTAAGGTTTTACACTTTGTCTGTTTATACTTAGAGTTCAGAGCATTAAGAAATAAGACACACAGGCCCCACCCTCATGAATTTGTAGTCTGTTGGGGAACACAACAGTTTATGATCTGGTCAGAGAAGTAAAAGCTTCCTGAACTTAAGCAATCTTCATTGTCTACAAATATTGCCTATGGGTTCTTGGACTAAAACCCCAAATCTTCTGAACCATACTTTGAGTAGCAAGACCTTAGAAGACATTCAATCAGAGATCTGAGGGATAAGAAACAGGTGGCCGGGTTACAAAGCTACCGATCAACTGTTATTCTTTGCCTAGGACTGAATATTTTCCTGGGAAGTGTGCTACAAGAGCTCAGACTTAGCTGAATGGCTACCTGGAAGAGAGAACAGACATCTGAAAGAGTAAACCAAGGATTCATGAGGTTCCTGAAGGCATAGTGTGGTCCCAATGCTTATGTCTTTTTAAAATTCATATGCTCAAACTCCAGTCATCTTAAAAGAACACAAATCTCCAGAAATGAATCCTAATCTAAAGAAATTCCATAAAATTCATAGAGAATGTTGTTCCAGCCACCCCTCCAGGCCCGCCAAGAGTATCACCAAAATTGGACCATGCTGGTGCACACCTGTAATCTCAGCACTGGAGAGGCTGAAACAGGAGGATTGCTATGAATCTGAGTTGCATATTGAAACCCTCTACCAAATACATAAATTTTAAAAATGAAAATATTGATCCTAAGAATAATCAGTCGGATTCTAGAGAATAGACATTGACACTACAATAAGGTGAGCAAAACATGACATCATAAGAATGAGAAATTCAAGAATATGACAGAAGCCACTCAAAAGATTTAAGCAAAAACCCATTATATTAAAAGTATATTTCTGAGCAGAAACTTTATAGGCCAAAAGAGAATGGGTTGGTGTATTCCAGAAAGAAGAAAAAAAAGTTACCAATCAAAAATACTATAGATAGGAAAACTATCTCTTAGAAATACAGAAGAAAAAAATTGTTTCTCAAGAAGAAACTGAAGAAATTTACCACTACTACAACAATCCTATAAGAAACTTTTAAAGGATCGCTACATTATATACAACGGGATAACTACAATCATAGAAACGTATACATGCATATATAAAAAAAAAATCCCAGCAGAAACAGATACACAAAATAAAACAAAACAATCTAACTTTATTTTTGTTTGTTTGTTTGTTTGTTCATTTTTGAGCAGAATGGATTTATTGAAGGAAAGAAAGTTCCTGTACAACAGAGGGACAGAAGAGGGGTCCTAAGAGGGTTGTCCACCAACAATCTAGCTTTATTTTTAATAAAAACAACCAAACAGGAAGGTTCAATAATAATGTTGAAAAAAATGAAGGCTATACAAAACATCAGAAAACAAAATGACAGAAGGAATTTAATAATTATACAAAAATAACTTGACTGTAAACAGACTAAATCACCAAATGAAAAGTCAAAAACTGATTGAATGGATTAAAATCAAGATCCAACTACATGCTACCTATAAGAAACTTACTTCACTAGCATATATATATGGGTTAAAAAATAAACTATGTAGATAAATAGGAGAAGTAAACAGGTGTAAGTATACTCACATTAGAAGAAACACATTGGGGGAAGTGCAAAGCAATAAAGGGAAAAAAAGAAAATATCTTAAGATAATTAAGACACTTATACAGTTAATTTCATTTAACTCATGAAAAAAGAAAACTTAGTGCTAATATTGCATAGGTAAGACAATACACCTATATGTTCTACTCTGAATAATTACTGTGATGACAATAAGAGACAATGTAGCAACTATTGTCATTGCCCCACTAACCTGTTTTCAAGCTCATTTTCATTGTTATGATTATCACTTTTCTCTTTAACATAAAAAATTTAAAATTTAAGGAGAAAAAAAATGTCATCATATACTGATAAATTCATCAATTCAGAAAGAAGATATAACAATTATAAATATATGTTCCTCCAGGACTGGAACACTTGAACATATAAAAATTACATCCATAAATATTTTAATATTTATGTTAATAAATATTAATATATATTTTAAAAACAGCAGAACAGATACACAAAATAAAACAAGACAATTTAACTTTATTTTGTTTTTTAATTTTTTTAATTATTATTATTTTTTCTTGTTTCAGAACTTTGTTTATTTATTTATTTTCATGGCCAGCTCAGCCTGCCCTGATGGCAGGGCTGGCGCAGCATGTGGTGCCGGGGATCAAACCACGGTCCCTGCAGCCACCTCCTAAGCAGGCGCTTTAGACCACTGAGCCATCCCGCCGGGCCCCTTGTTTTTTGATTGTTTGTTTTTTTGTTCATTTTTGAGCAGAATGGATTTATTGAGGGAGAGAAAGTTCCTGTATAATAGAGGGACAGAAGTGGGGTGCCAAGAGAGTTGTTGAAAACTACAACAGAGGAAATAGACAACACATATCTACAGAACATTTCATCTCCAGCAGGAAAATATAAATTCTTCTAAAGAGCACATGGGACATACTCTAGAATAAATCATATATTCGGCCAAATATCCTCTCTTAATAATTTTAACTGATATTTGCCATTATCTTTTCCAATTGTAACAGAATAAAATGAAATCAACAATAAGGACAATAGGAAACATATAAATACAAGGAAACTGAACAACATGCTACTAACCATGGTTAATGGAAGAAATAAAAATGAAAGTTCAATATATCATTAAAAATTAAAACATAATACAATATATCAAAATTTGGGGGACACAGCAAAAGTACTAACAGGAAAATGTAGACCAGTAAATGTATATATTATAAATTAGAAGGACTAGCATCAGGGATGCATAGGAGAGACCAGAAGCTTGGCCATCAACCAATACACGCTGCATAAGCAGCATCCATGACACTGGTGCTACTAGGAGTGGACTCTCTCACTCACATTTCACCTGCCCAAGTGTCACGGGTGTTACACAGCCACTGGATGTTTTGTGTTTGCTGAGACTGGCAACATGTTATGAATCTCACGTAATACAATAATCACAGACTGACTAGTGATTCATAAGGATTGTTAAAGCTGCACTATAATGTCCAAGTTGTGAAATGTTAATAAGCATGTCTTTGTAAACTGCTTTAAGGAAATATCTGGTTGGCAAGTTGACAAGGGGTGGATTGTACTGGTTGATACATTGCGTCTGCTGGAGAGGTTAGAAATTTAATTACCTGACCCAGCAGATTGCCAGGATTCTTAGTTCATAAACATCCTGATTTTGTGCAAGAGGAAGGCATGACCATTGTGTGAGTTCTACATCCCCAACCCTAGGGTAGCTTGTTTATAATAAAAGGAAGAAAGAGAGGCTGGCTAGAAACTGCAGCTGCCGCCCTTCCCTTTGCTCTTTGCTGATTTCTTCTGCCATGAAATGCAGTTCTCTGCCATTTGTCACTCTGCCTGGGAGCCATCCAAGTATAGACTGAAACCTCCACAAAATGTGACCTAAATCAACCTTTCCTTCCTTAATTTTGGGTATTGGGCATTTTGTCCCAGCAACAAGTGAAAAGTAACTGAGACTCAGGGAAATCAAAGTTATAGTTCAATCTGATCAGAACACTGTTTGGATCCTTCCAGACTCATATAACTCAGCTGACCCTTCTTCTTTCTTTGATAAAAAATTTAGAATTATTAGAAGAAAACTGGATTAAAAATAGGGATTGATTAAATGAAAAACATTTTAAAGGGTTTTTCAAATGCATGTGTGATGACCTCCAGGTAGGGCAGCTACAAAGGCAGCTGGGTTGCCCACCTGGAGAGATACAGAGGGTCATTTCTCCAGGAATAGAACTTAGCAAGAAAGCAAGAAAGAGAACAGTTCTCTCTACATTACAATGGACACTGGAAGAGCAGTTTTTACATTTTCCCTTTAAGGCGATTGGCTTGGGAGTCTGCTTCCACCCTAAAGATAAAAACAGTTTGCTTTATAAAAGAAATCATGTTTCTGAAGATTTACAGTAATGGGGATATTTTAAAAGATTGCTTAAAATTCTTTTATTTCCAAATAAGGCTGATTGCTTGTTACACAGTCGTAAATTGAAATTAGTATGAAAAGCTTTGATATTTTACAAACAAATATGAAGGTTTGGAATACAATGTAAAAGCTATGTCCTCTGATTTTTGACATCCTGTTTAAATAATAAAAGGCTTAGTGATGGTATCCAAAGCGGTACAAGCTGTAACTGCTTCATATTTGGGTCAACTTAGCCAAAAATATATAATGTGACCTAAACTGTTCAAATAAGCCATTCATGATTTTCAGATTTTATTTGGTAATATTTTTTAATTCTACAAAAGATGGAAATAAAGCAGCAGAAAAAATTCCATCAAGTAAGAGTGAAAAAAAGAGTAGGAAAGGTCATTTGGTGTGATCTGGACAGTGCATGGGACCAGTCCACTACTAACCTGGAACAAAGGGTATGCTTGTGTTTTTCCAGAAAATACTAAACAATCTATTTGGGTCTCGGAGAGCACTGTCAAGCTATATCATAATGTTAGATATGGAGAGGAAGTGAATTGACAAAATGGAAATCTAAGGTCTAAATAGGTGATAAAATATATAAAACTGAGCTAAATTTTACTAGTATTAAGACAAAAATTAAAAAAATTCACATTAATACAGAGAAAAGATTTTAGTCTTTCCACATTTTTCTAATAAGAGATCTCTGTTAATTGATATGCAACAAAATCTGACTAGTTTATTTATGATTATAAATTTCTACAAATTGTAATAGAGTTACTATAAGTTAATCTGGCCAGGAAGATATATTTGAGTTCAGTCATGAGTTTGTAAAGATATTTATGTGTTTTGTGTATGTTTATGTGTTTGTGTGTCATTCTGTGAATAACTGTTCCTCTTTTTCCTTATTTTAGCATTTGTTCATAATACAATTTTGGATATAGGCTTAAAAGAATGTTTTTTCCTAATTTCTCAGCTGGTCTAAGTGACATAAAAACCAGTGTATGTCACAGCTCATCAAAAAGTTTAAGCTAAGTAAGCAAAAAATTCCTTAGGGTGAGGAGAAATTATTAGAAAAGAGTCCCACTGATGAATAAGAGGTGTGGCCAACCTTTCTGTTCATTAACAGGGAGCTCCCAACAATCTCAAAAGTCCTGTAGGAGATACCCTCAGTAAATTGGTCATTGCTTAAAAGATAAAGTTTTTTCAAAAAAAAAAAAAATTACAATAAGATTTTTCCTTACAATGCTTTCAATATAAAACTAAATTTAGAAACAAAGGTTTTCACATGAGTATGGTAATTCATTATTGTTAGTCACATGGGATATTGTCTTTATTCATGATTCCAAAATTATAGGACTTCCAAAATGTAAAAGCAAAGATTGCTCATTGAAATAAGACTTTCTCTCTGATTCAAACCTCTACTTTTAACAAAAACTTGAGATGTATATTCCATTTAAGGACATTTGGTCATGTAAACATTTCTTAAGCGTTATAGCAAAATGAAAATTTAAGTATAACACAAAGTGTCATCAGGATTGTCCTGCTACAATGACGTATATGGTTTTAGTTTCTAAGTTTCTGTGTAAAAATATGTGTTTGTGTTCTCTTTTAACATTCCATAGAGATTTAAATATTGGAAATCCATTGTTGTTAGAAAGTAAGTTCCATTTTATATCTAAGGTGTTTGATATTCTGATAGATAGTAATATTAAGATTACTGCCTATGTAACTTGACAATATCATTAAGTCTTTCTTCTGGATGTTTAACAACTAAAGTTTAGAGATCAAAAATTAGACAGATAGATGGGCTAAAAAGATAGCCAATATTTTGGCCCAAGACTTTCAAGGTCACTAAGGTCTCACGTCACGAGAGAACTTCTGGTATGGCATGCTGTAACTCAGTTGATTCCCTGATTTTCTGATCAAGGAGATAATGTGTTCACAGAGGAAGGTGATTGAAGATGCATAGTATGCTTAAGAAGAGTCATCTAGAGAGAAAAATCTCTCAGGCTTTCACAGAGAGCAAATTGGTCAAATAATGGTCATGACTCATTCAGATTGCTGGCACTGACAGAAGATCTAAAAGGTGCTGTGAATGATTCCAAAGTAAATTCTGAGAAGATCAGCTGACCTTGTCAGATAGCAAAAGTTGAATTTGTATTTTTGCAGATCTTGCTTTAATTTGGTCTTAAGTATCCAGCAGAAAAGTATAACCATGGGATGTGAAAAGTAATGCTATGTTAATATGCTAAGCTATAAAAGGCTCAAATAACTAACAACTTCTAACAAGTACTACTTGTACTGATTAACTCACTACTATTATAGACTATTGGACCGTATAGGGTTGAATTGCTGAATTCAAGTACCTAAAATCTTTGCACTGCTCTCAAGTATGAAAAGGTCCTCCAAAGAGTTCTCCAAACACAGCTTCTCTAATGGTAATGAAACTTCCATCTCCTACACAACAAAACAAAAACAAGAGATGTGTTGGGAGCCATGGAAGCCAGGGAATTGATTAAATATGTGTAAGCAAGACTAGACCTCAGTGCCTAAATCAAACAAACTACCTCAGTCCTGAAATAAGCATCCTGAATAGTTAATATCAGCTACTAGTCTCTAGGCAGCTTTGTGTTGCATGTTACTAACTTTGCAACGGATGAGCCCTGGTTGGGATCATCTCGCCAAACAGGCAGAGGAGTCAGCATCTAATCCACGTTTTGTCTTCTTGTCTGTCTTTACTTCTTTCCTGTGGTCATTTTCCCTAGATAGAATGAACAACACTAAGACCAATGGATCCTTACATTCTATAGTCATAAGCATCACTACAGTCCAATACTGCAAGACTAGGTGGTGAGCCAAATAGAACTTCTTATCCTTAATAAATTGGAAAGGTAAGTTTTTGAAATTTACGGAAAGACCAAGAACCATCTGTACCTAAAAGACATATCTGAGAAATACATATTTCCTAAGGAATTCAAAATACTAGTGATAAACCTATCAACCATCAGAAATCTACAAAAAAAAAACTAAAATTGAAAAAAAAAAAAAAAAACCCAGAAAATGATAAGACACAGAAGCAAAGTGAAACACCACAGCTCTACCCTACCCAAATCAAGTTTAGAATATAATGAGATTGAGGGAAATGTATGTCATCCATGGGAATTTTATAAAATGATAGCAGCAAAAGTAGAAAATGGAATGGATGAAGCTATATGAAAATAATCTCTCGGGTAAAAAAAAATGATAAAAATGAAATACATTAGAATAGGCACAGATTTTTTAAAAATAGAGGAGCTTATGAAAATGGTGGAAATCATAAATGTCCAACAATCAATCCATGACAGAGATTCAAAGAAAAGTGCAAGAATTAAAAATTCTACTGGAAGTATGAATAACAGATTGAACAAAGACAGAATATCAATCCTAGGAGACAAGATTTTGGCTGGAAACCATGAAAAAAAAGTACCTTAAAAATAATAATGGACCAAGGCTGGCCAAATAGCTCAGTGGATTTAAGTGCCTGAAAGCAGGCACAAGGACCAGGGGTTCAACCCTGAGGCCTACCGTGCTGGTCCTGCCCCTGGGGCCCACTGAGGTGGCAATAGATGTTAGTAGGACAGCCACAAAAATTAATGTAATGCATACTGTCTTCATAGTAGTAGTTCAGACTGTAAAATACACACATGGTAACTTTTCTAAACAATACTGGTACAAATATTTCTTCTCATTGATCTAAGAGAAACTAGTTGTATGCATAGTCCAATATTTCATAACAGTAGTGAGTTATCATCAGAACTGCCATTGTTGTGCTCTATCAACTTGAGCATGTTTATCTGACTTTACTGTTTATGCCTCGTGGTTAAACTTTTCTGCTGGGTGGTTTAGGGCAAGTTTAAGCAAGACCTATATACCAAAACATGTAATTTTTATATCTCTCAAGGTGAGTCAAACCCCCTCAGGATTTACCTTGAAATTATGGACAGCACTTTGTACAACATTTGTCAGTATCAGTCATTTGTATGAGTCACAGCCATTGTTTGACCAGTTTGCTCTCTGTGAAAGCCTGAGAGAATGTTTTCTCTCTAGGTGACTCTCCTTAGGCACACTATACATTGTTGATGCCTTTCTTCTGTGTCCCCATAATTTCATTCAACAGAAAATTTGGGACACCTCTGATGTATAGGATGTTGTAGTACAGGTTCTCTTATGTTCTGAGTCCTCACTGACCATAAAGTGCTAGGGCCAAACTATTGTCTATACTTGTAGCCTTTTTCTCTAATTTTTAGGGTGGCAAGCTTAAGTTGTCAACCCTCCAAAAGAGAAGCTTAGTAATACTATGACCCTATAACATAGGTACTTGAGCTTAACATCACTACCTTAATGAATATCAAATGCCTTAGACTTGACATGGAACTGGTATTTTCCGTTGATCACTGATATTCTAATAAATCCCTAGAGAATGTGATTTTAAAAAAAACAGTTGCACATTTTCACACAGAAATTTAGAAATCTAACTACTATATATATATATATATATATATATATATATATATATATGATTGTAGCAGGTCAATCCTATGGTATTTTCCTTGTCTCATTCTTTTTAAATAAACTTTTTTATTTTTTAAAACAAACATTTGCTTGAGAGAGTGTATAGCAGTAATTTAAATGACATTAGAAGCAGTACACATCTAAAAGGTCAGAATGACAGGTATTCTAATTGTGGTTTTAGTGTTACGCATTACTATCCTCAGTGTCAAAAATCTACTGGAGATTCTTAGGACCACTGTTTATTTCATCCTCTGTACACAATATCATGGTATTGCCCATGCCATGTTTCCAACTTTTCTGTTTGCTGTCTCTTCATTATTTAATCCTTAAGTTCTTGATTTCCACTTTGCTGTCTTATGGCTTTCCATTTTTATTTCTTCTTTTGAGTTCTTACACTAGGAAGATACTACAATATTTACACATATAGGTCTGGTTTATTTCACTTATGAGTATATTTTCAAGATACATCCACTTATATATGAAGGGTTCAAGTTTATCATTCTTTATAGCTCAGTAATATTCCATTGTATAAAAACACCACATCTTTTTCAACCATTCTTCAGGTGACAGGCATTTTGGTTGTTTCCAAGATTTAACTATCACAAATTGTGCTGCTATATGCATAGGAACACAAGCATCAACAGGATATGATGTTTTCAGCTCTTCTGGGAAAATTACAAGTAGAGGAATAGCTAGATTGAATGGAATTTCCAGTCCTAGTTTTTTAAGGAGTCTCCACACTGCTTTCCAAAATGGTTGTACCAGTCTCATTCCCGCTAGCAGTGGATAAGGATTCTTTTTCCCCCACATTTTCTCCAACATTTGCTATTGGTTGATTTCTTTATTTTAGCCATTCTTTCTGGAGTAAGATGGTAACTACGTGTTATTTTAACTTGCATATCGCACATGCCTAGTGATGTGGAGCATTTCACCATGTATTTATAAGCTTGTAGTATTTTTTCCTCTGAGAAGTGTATGTTCATCTCAGATGCCCATTTCTGGATTGGATCTTTGAATTTTGGGACCCTAATGTTTTTTAGTTCTTTATAAATTCTAGATAGAAGACTTTCGTCTGAATACTTATTAGTTAAAATTATTTTGAAATTAATGAGTTGTCTTTTCACTCTGTTGGTAATTTCTTTTGACGTGCAAAAACTTCTCAGGTGGAGGAAGTCCCAGTTGTTGATTCTTTCAAGTGTTAAATGTGCATTTTGATTTTTGTCCATGAACTGTTGCCTACCATAGGCAAATGTTTCAAGATTTTCCTCCTACTTTATCTCCCAGGTGACTTAGTGTTTCTGTTTTAATATTTAAATATTTAATCCATTTTGACTTTAGTTTAGTGCATGGTGAAAGACCTAGCTCAATTTTTAATTTTCAGCATGTAGAGAGCCAGTTTTACTAGCACCACTGCTAGAAGAGGCTATCTTTCTTTCAGTAAACATGTTTGGCCCCTTGTCAAAAATAAGGTGGCTGAGTGTGCTTGTATTTCCTTCTGCATCTTCTAATCTATTCCACTGAACCTCAAGTCTACTTATTTACCAGTATCATGATGATTTTATCACTGTAGCTTTGTAGTATAATTTTAAGTCAGGAATTATAATGCCTCCAGCCTTCTCTTTGTTGATCAAGATTGTCTTTGCTATTCTAGGTCTTTTCTGGTTCCAAATAAATTTTGGGAATGATTTCTCCAGGTCTGTGAGGTATGTTGATGGTATTTTGATAGGGATTGCATTAAATCTGTACAACAATTTAGGGAGTATGGCCATCTTCACAATGGTGGTTCTTCCTATCCAGGAGCAGGGAATGAATAGATTTCCATTTTCTGAAGTCCTCTAAGATCTCTTTTTTCAGAGTACTGTAGTTTTCATTGAATAGATCTTTTACTTCATTAATTAGAATAATTCCTAAGTATTTCATTTTCTGCAGTGCTATTGTGAAAGTTATTGTTTCTCAAATATCTCTCTCAATGTGTTTGTTATCTGTACAGAGGAACGATATAAACTTTTGTTTGTTGACTTTGTATCCTGCTGTACTACCAAATTTGCAAATTGTAATAACTTCTTGGTGAAGGTTTTTGGGTCTTCCAAGTAGAGTATCATGTCATCCGCAACGAATGATACTTTAACTTCTTCTTTACCTATTCTTATTCCTTTTATTTCTCTCCCTTGTCTAATGGCTCGAGGTAATGATTCCAGAACTATATTGAATAGGAGTGGTGATAGAGGACACCCTTATCTTATACCAGCTCTGAGAGTAAAAGTGTTGTTTTTCCCATTTAGAATTATGTTAGCCATTGGATTGTTATAGATGGCTTTTATCAAATCTTTCAAAGAACCAGTTTTTTGATTCATTAATACTTTGTATTGTTTTATTTGCCTAAATTGAATTAATTTGTGCCCTAACTTTTATAATTTCCTCCCATATTTGGGCTTTGGTTTCATTTGCTTTTCCTTTTCTAAATGATTTAGGTCCAGTATTAGAATATTTATCTGTTTCTGCTCTGTTTTCTTAATATGTGAGTTCAGAGCTATAAATATCGTTCCAATAACTGCTTCTATTGCATCCCATAAATTCCAGTAGGTTGTGTTTGAATTTTCATTAAATTGTAAATATTGTTTATTTTCATCTGTAACGTACTGGTTTCTGAGGAGAGTATTGCTTAATCTCCATGTATTTCTATGTCTCATGTGATTTCTTTTGTAATTTATTTCCAGTTTCGTTCCACTGTGGTCTGACAATATGCATAGGATTATTTTCTTGAAAAAACTTAAGCATGACATATGCACCTGTATGAGGTATATTTTGGAAAATGCTCCATGTGCAGCTGAAAAAATGCATATTCACAAGTGGTTGGGTGGAACACTCAGTATATGCCCACTAAGTCCAGTTGTTCAAAGATAAGATTCAGATCTGCTACTTCTTTGATAGTTTTTTGTCTGCTTGGCCTATCATTTTGGGATAAAGGGGTATTAAGGTCTCTTGTTAAGCTTGTGATATTGGACATTAAATTTTTGATGTGCTTTAAGATTTGCTTTGTATAGCTGGGTGCTCCCATGTAGGGTGCATACATCTTTATGAGTGTTACCTCTTCATCTTTAATTTTTCCCCTAACTAGTTTTTAGTGACCTTCTTTATTTTGTTTACTCAATCTTGTTTTGAAGTTTAAACTATTTGGATACAGGATTGCTATCCCTGCTTGTTTTTGAGGTGATGGAGCATGTAGTATTATTTCCATCTTTTGAATTTCAACCTATGAATTGCTTTATGAATTAAGTGTGCTTCTTGTACACAACATGTTGTTGGATTTTGCTTCCTAAACCACTGTGCCAGTCTATTTCTTTTAATTGGGGAATTAAGTAGATTTACAAAATGGATTGACTTATAATGGACATGTTTACCTACTATTGTTTACCCTTTTTTCTCCTGTGTTTAGTTGGTTGCCCTACTTGGTGGGTTCTTCCTGTTCTTATTCATGGAGTTTGGGTCTTTTTGGTTCCTCTCTAAAATATGTTTTAGTAATCTGTGTAGGGTTTGCTTTAACATCATGAAATTCTTCAGTTGTTCTTTGTCACGGAAGTATTTCACTTCTCCCTCATACTTGAAGGAGAGTTTTATGGGGTGTAGCAGTCTGGGCTGGAATTTGTTTTCATGGAGGACTTGAAGTACTCTGCTCCACTTTCTTCTTGACTTCATGGTTTGTGAAAAGAAATCTGCCTTTAGTCAGATGGGCTTTCCTTTACATGTGATCTGTTTCTTTTCTCTAGTAGCTTTCAGTATATTATTTTTCTGCTGGATTTGTGGGATCTTGCCTATTATATGTCTAGGTGTGTTTTTAGTTACTTTAATGTTATTTGGAGTTCTGTATGCTTCAGTTAATTGAATGCTAGATTGTTTTCTCATATTTGAGAAGATTTCTGCTATTACTTCTGCCCATATTCTTTTTATATCATGTATATTGACTCCTTCTTTCTTGTTGATGTCTATTAGTCTCATGCTGTTCATCTTTGCATCATCTTGCAGATTTTGAATTAACTTTTCTTGCATCATAGTTGTTTTTAAGAAATCCCTTCTTACCTTTTCATTCACTGTGACTGAAACTCTATCTTTACTTGTATTCATATGCTGTTGCCAGCTTTTTTTTTTTTTTTTTTTTTTTTT
>PVJA010009342.1:0-60986 GCA_004027025.1 Myocastor coypus
CCCCAGCCCTGGAGCCACATGTTTGACAGCCCCATGATTTAGATGAGGCTTTGGGGGGACAACTAGATACAAACCACAACAGTGCTATACTGGTTATTACATTGTGTCAGTTTAAGAACTCTAGAACTCAGAAGTCCTACATCCTAGGGTGTAGAGGACATGCCCTTACCACTCTAGGACATTGTTTATTGTAACAATTTAAGAAGTTTGGAAGTTAACAGTGATTTAGCAAGACGCACCGTCCTCACTTGGTAAACATCCTGGGCCTGTGCAAGAGTAGGGCACGGAGATGTTGTGAGCAAGCTATGCCCACCCACAGGCTGGCAGACTGCATACAATATAGGGAAGAAAAGAAGTTTGCTCCCTTTTTTGGTACTGGAAATTGAAGTCAGAACCTTGTGCTCCCACCCCGCTTTTCTTGCACTTGTTGATTCCGCTTTCTTCTGCTGTCTTAACTGTCTTTCCTCACCACATCACCCTGTCTTGGAGCCAGGTGCCTATGCATTGAAACCTCCACAAACTGTGAGCTAAAGGCACCTTTGCTTCCTTTACTTTGGGTGTCAATATTGTCTCAGCAACAAGAGAAAAGTAACCAAGTCAAGCTCACTATCCACATTTCCATCCTGCCAGGGCATCTGCTGACCCCAACAAGGAATGGTCTTTGCATTACCATGCCCTGCATTCTTACAAGACATGTTGGTCCCATAGTGGGCAGCCAAGGGAATCGTGCTCGATTCCTACTAAATAGTGGTCTGTTTGCTGAAGCAGCTTTCAAATTAGTCACGGAGTAATAGTTCAGATCTTATGTTTTTCCTAACCTTGCAGTCCTATTTTTTTCCACCCTCACTACTTTTAGTCCTGAATTCAAAGGGCCAGGAGGTGAACTGAATTGAAGACTAGCTCCTTTGTTTCCATCAAAAGTGGATTCCACAAAGCAGGGAGCAGCACTCCCCACAGAGGCTATGGATCACGCAGCACGACGGTCATACACACAGTCACAGGCACCTCAGCAAGGGAGGAGGGGCTCACACTGGCAGGCAGAGCCCTTGCCACTGCCATGCTGTGCTCACAGCAGACACAGAGATCTTACGTGAATGTCATTTGATCATTACAGAAGAAAGAGCTGGAAAGTTTCTGTCCACAGACGCAAGGGACTGAGAGCCTCATACCAGCAACTGAGGAAGCAGTGTTTTTAAAGATCAGATAAATACATAATCACGGGGGGCTGCTGTTAAACCTGGGGAGGCATAGAGTTCATTGTTTTTAAATCTTGTACTGGAGATTATGAGAACACAGATGGGACAAGGTCATTTACTGGATTATTCATGTGTTTGGTTTTCACTGTATTTTCCTCTCTCAGAACCAAGGAGGCAGCAAGCCCTCATTGGTCCCTGACTTCAGAGAAGGGTTGCATCACAGTACAAATGGCACCAGCTGCCTGGAAACCACCTGCCTCTTGCTTCCCTAGAGCAGGGTGTCCTGAGAGGGCCTCTGAGCTCAGGAGCCTTTGAAGCAGCCCTGGCACAAGGATGTCAGTGTGCACAGTTTATCTAGGAGGTGAAGTCAAGGGGCACCCTGAGGTGGGGACAGAAAATCTAAGGCATCTATCCACCAAATCCTAACCAGTACTGGTTAATGACTGCCTGCCAGGACATTATCTGCCCTATGTTGCAAGCCACTGTATTAAGAGGAATGCAGATAGAGTCCTGTGGAAGGTGCACCACGAGTAACAGAGTTACTGTGCCCTCACAGGTGGATGTGGGCTTCCAGTGGGCTTGGGAATGAGGAGAGCACACTGGACCTGAATAAAGTGACAGTCTCCACCAGGGTTCTGCTGAGGGAAGAAAAGGGGATGAAGACCTTTGAGAGTTGTGAGAGAAAGGAAGAAGGAGTTCTAAAAATCAGCAGGTACAGAGAGCTCACAGGTTGCGCAGACAGGATGACCAAGACCTGCACCATCCATGAACCCCAGAAGGGGGATACTGTGTTTGTCCAGGAACCTAAGTATTCTTGGTTCCAAAGCCCAGCCTCTCTTTCTGTACACACACACACACACAAACACACACACACACACACACACACACACACACACACACACACACACACACACATAACTGCTAATCAGAATGGATGCCCAGCCAATTGTAATGGTCACCTCGCCAATCAGTATAGATGCCCAGCACATCAGAACCAACACTCAGCCAATCAGAACCAACACTGCCTTGCAACAGTGGGTTCTACTGGCTGTATGAGCTGAGGAGCCCTAGCCATGGGCAAATCAAAACCTAAACCCAGACTCAGTGTCAGTGAACTTGGGCTCCAGTTCCCAGCCTCAATTCCCCATCCTTTACCACCACCCACTCCTATTCTATTTCATACAGTATCTCAATACCTTCATGTGGTCCAGTGCTCATAGCTGCATAGTTCTCTCAGCAAAGGTTCTTTCCTCAGTCATTTACACTGCAGTGTAAATACAAGATCTGAAAGCAGGTGAAGAGTGGACCACTTCTGACTGAATCCTCCTCAAATGACAGATTGACAGCCAGGGGACTACGCTCCTAAAATATCTACACACTGGCAGTGCCCAAGAATAAGCTAGAAAGTAGACCAGTCTTACTTCCATGATTTTTTGGCAACTGCTATCTGCCTCCATAAATCTGTCTAAAATCTGTCACAGCTATTGGTGCTGTGTTCTTCATATACCAAAGTCACATCCCTACTTTGTTAACCAATGCCACTCCCTCTGGGTGCTCCATCCCCTCACCCACACTCAACTCAGTGGTCAGCGCAAATCCTGGAAGCCCTGCTTTTATAAGGCCGTGACAGCCAGACACCAAAGAACACCGCACATGTGCATGCTCTCGGTATCTGTGGCTGGGGCTGGAGCTGTGGAGTGGGTGCACCTATGTGTTCTCCACAGCAGTGTCTTCATTACTTTTTACTCGTTGCAGGGACAAATACCCAACACTCAAAATGAAGGAAGGAAAGATTTTTTTAGCTCACAATTACTGGAGGTTTCAGTCCATACTTGGCTGGATTCAAGGCAGAGAGGCACATGGCAGAGAAAAGCAGTTCATGGTGGTGGAACAGTGACAGTGGCGACAAGAGGCAGCCAACCAACCAGGGCAGCAGACAGCAACAGCTTGAGTCTGTCTCTCTGTCTCTCTTTGCATTACCTTCAGGATCTCCGCCTCAGCCTATCCACCTTAGGCTACACCCATAATCCCAGAAGTACTTAAAACACATGATCCCAGGGATCATGGATCAAGTCTCAGACTCTAGATCAGTACTAAAACACATAATCCCAGTGACTCATGAGTCAAGTCTCAATCTACAGAAATGCCCATCCAATGACTGCATGAGGCTTTGGGGCAACAACTAGACATAAACCATAACAAGCAGCCTCTCTGTTTTTTTTGTTGTTGTTTTGTTTTTGTTTTTTTTGTCTTTTTGAGACAGGGTCTCGCTATGCAGTTCAGGCTGGCCTTGAGCTCACTTTTGTAGCCCAGGCTGGTCTCGAACTTGCATCGATCCTCCTGCCTCAGCCTCCCAACTGCCAGGATTACAGGCGTGCGCCACCACGCCCGGCTAAGCAGCCTCTCTTGCTATGGCCTGTAGCCACAATTCTGAGACTGCTTCCCCTCTAAAGCCTCCCACTCTCAGACATCACCACTGTCCCTTCTGGGTTCTAGAGCAAATTTCTCTTCTTGAAGAAATCTATGCCTCTAGAGACCCTCCAGTAATTTCCTGCTATTTACTTAGTTGTTTTTTGAAGATATCAAGAAAGTTTATTGCTTTTAATTTACACAACACTCTCTCCTCCACCCCGCATCAGGAAGTGTTAGGAGATCCTCAAGGAACCTTGGCATTTAACTTTGAAATGAATACATTATTTTCTTGGTTCTTAACTCCCAGAGAGTTTTCATAGGTAATTTAGCAAATGTCAAACTTTTCTTACACTATATATTTGTTTGTTTGTTTGTTTTTTCACAATAAAATGGTTATTTATGTCCCCCTTTCTTTGCTTTGTTTTGTCAGAGATGGGTGTTCCATTGCTATTAGAGAAGTTGCATTTGGAGAAGTCGTTAAAGAACCTCTTCATACTTTATGCCAGTCCAAAGATTGTAGGTAGTTCAATTCAACAAAATAATCCAATATAATCCACTGGTGCTATGCATGGTTCCACGGTAAATCTTGAGGGGATTTGACTGACCTTATCAGATAGCAAAAGTCACATTTTTAGTTATATAGGCCTTGCTTTAACTTATTTTTAACCAATCAGCAGAAAAGTGTAACCACGAGGCATAAAAAGTAAAGCTATGGCCGGGCGTGGTGGCTCACACCTGTAATCCCAGCACTCGGGAGGCTGAGGCAGGAGGATTGGTGCGAGTTCGAGACCAGCCTGGGCTACAAAAACTGAGCTCAAGGCCAGCCTCAACTGCATAGTGAGACCCTGTCTCAAAAAGACAAAAAAAAAAAAAAAAAAAAAAAAGTAAAGCTATATTAATATGCTGAGCTGTAAAAGGCTCAAGTCAACAACTTTGGACAATTGCTAGTTGTGCTTATAACCCACTATGATTATGGACTACTGAACTATATTGAGTTTCCCGCTATTTAGAAATGCTATACTGTGGAACTTGGCTTCAGGGTCATTGAGGGTCTGTGGCAAGCAGCAATCCTACCCTTCGCCTCAGCTCAGAGTCCATGGAACAAGTCATCCTAACCTGAGGGAAACACAGCAACCCTCTACCACACCCATATATTCTGTGTATCAGAAGCCAGCCACGGTCACAGAAGGACATCTTATCTCTGATCCATTATGACAATGGCATGGGGTGGCTCAGTATCAAAGAACAGGGACCCTGGAGTATAGAACCTGAGCTGGAAAGAATATCAAGGCTGCCCCTTGAGTGTCCCTGCATAGCCAATCCTCAGTGCAGCTTCCCCACAACCTGACCAGTTCCAGGCTGACTCAGGCTACTGCCAGACTCTGCCCGTGGGTGTTTCAGGGTCTGAGGCCTCCGCATAAGTGTTCCCACACACAAGGCAGAAACTGCACCCTCTTCCTGACTGAGCCTTGGATGTCCTGTGTATTAGTCCATGCAAGCCACCACCACATGATTAAAGAAGGGGCATCTATCACTACCTCTTGATGCAGGAAAGTGTATGTGACATGGTTCACATTGTCCATTCATCTTAGAAAACACTACCTGCTATCCCAAAGCCAAAGTAAACCATGCCTATCAGAGCCACCAGTAATCCTGCTCATACTGTCTCCTATCTAAATCTGACCTATCCTTCAAGGCCCACTATAAAGGCCACCTCCTCCAAGAAGCCAGTATCATAGCCAAGAGAGCTCTTCCTGTTCCAGCTACTAAAGCTGTTCTTCTAAGGCAGCTACCCATTTCTTTCTTGTGCTCCCTGGGTCTGATTTATATTGGCTTCTGATCATCAGAGAGCAGAGCCCACACCTCCTTTTGTCCTTCTGTGTCTGGGTTCATTCTGACCTATGGTACACTAAAATCCCCAACTTTTCTCAGCAGGCAACACACAGACCCACATAGTTAGAACATGTAAAAGTGGCATGTATCAGCAAAAATATCTCTAGTGTTTATTCACCTTTGATCAGTGCCTGAGGCCCGGCTCAGCCCCAGCTGCCAAGCTCTGAACAAAGGGTTGAATAAACACTGTCCCTAACATTGTCTATACTCACATTCCCACCCACAGCTTCTCAAATGTGATAATCTGAGACTAAATTCCTCAACCTCCCAGCAAGGCATGTGGAGGCAGATGTATACCAAGCTCTTGGCTACATAGATCCTGCCATGGCCCCCAGGGAACTCTGGATCAGCGTGACATCTTTTCAACTGGAAATGATGAAAATGTGCAAAACATGGTAGTCTTACCTTTTTGTTTGTTTATTTTTATGGCTGGCTCAGCCTGCCCTAAGGGCAGGGCTGGCGCAGCATGTGGTGCCGGGGAACGAACTGCGGTCCCTGCAGCCACCTAAGCTTTCCTAAGCAGGCGCTTTAGGCCACTGAGCCATCCTGCCGGGCCCTTACCTTTTTGACTGAAGATAATAACAACAGCCCAAGGGTAAATAAAAAAGAAAACTGGTAAAAGGACACACTTATAACTGGACATAAGTATACATAATAACTGCCTTTATAAAATCATGCGGCCCACAAATCTTAAATATCTACTATCTGGTCTCCTACAGAGTTCCCCCACCTCTGCTCTAGACATAAGAATGGACCCTCACTGATCTCACAAGATAGAAATGGGCTGAGGGGAGGGAAGTCCCAGTGGGCATGTGCCACCCCACTCTACGCAACCAGCTGATCAAACAAGGGAGGGGCAGTGTTTGTTATAGTTTATGTCTAGATGTACCAAAGCCTCATGCAGTATAGAGTTTGTGACTGATTCACAGTTCAGTCCTGGGATTATGGGTGTGAGTGTTCCATCTGCCCTGGTGTGGATAGCCTGCATACCACAGAGGGAGGAAGAGGCTTGTCACTTCCTGGAAGGAAGAGGCCTGTCACTTCCTCCGCTTTTGCTATTGTTGCTTTTGCTGTTTTTTTTTACCACCATGAACTGTTGTTGCCCTTGCCATGTGCTGCTCTGCCTTGGAGCCAGCTGAGTATGGTCTGAAACTTCTACAAACATTGAGGTAAATAAAGCTTTCCTTCCTTAATTTGGGACACAATGAATTTTGTTCCAGCAATGAGAGAAATGTAGCTAAAACAAGCAGGCTCTAGAAAGCCTACACCAGAAGAGTTCCTTTATCACAGGTCAAAAACATGCCAGAGAGACTGTGCTCCCCAAGACCACCAGGCCACTCAGGACCACCTCTACCCTTCTTTAGATATGGACCAGAGTCTTTCTCCTGTATCCACCAAGATCTGAGACTGGAATCAAGGGTCAAGGAAAACCTGGAGAAGCAAAATGAGGGTGAGACATCAGAGCTCAGGACTAGCTATGCAAGGACAATGCCACTGCTGTCAGGCAAGTGTAGCCTATTGGCTCAGCAGGCATCAGATCTAACCAGGTTCAGTCTCTCTAGCTGGATTAGGAGGGACAAAAGGACCAGGTTCCCAGCATGACACTCAGTTCTACCTTGCCACATCTCCGTTTCCCGAGGGCCTTTCTCATTGCAGGTCCCAGCTGGCACCTCTGTTCCAGGATCCCCCAGTAAACCCATGGGCTAGTAAAACCTCCACCAGGCAACTCCTCAGGACACCTTTATTCTCACGATGTGCAAGGGAAGGATACAGACCATACCCAGAGCCCAAAGTACTCAGCATTGTTTCCTTTTCAGGTGATCAATCTGTAGCCTTTTCCTTAAAATGGGAAGCATATGGAATTCTCATCCATAAAGCTTTCAAAATGATGAGCTCCAAGATATCATTTGGCAGCTTTATAACCTTGAAAAAATTACTTAGATCTTCTGAGCCTGTCTCTTTTTCTAAAAGAGGATAATAAGGATAACTTTATATGGTTAAATGATACAGATGAGGCCCTGATGCGGGAGGAGGGCTGTGCACACATGAGGACTTTGAACAAATGGGAACAATTGCACATATGTGGCAAGGGACAGCACCCCTCAGGAACAGACCTGCTTCTTCTCTTTATCACATTTCAATCAGTTTACCCTAATTTACCCCTATATATAAACTTCTTTTCCCTTTTCTCTCCTTGTCCATATTCTCAAAGCAATCAAAAATAAGAAATGTAGTTGCACACTGAATTTAGTTATACTGAAATATAAAATTTGGCAGGAAAGTCCTATATTCCTGTTTCCTGCCTTTCTTAATCCAAAATTAGCACACATATATGGAGCCAAATCTATAAATGTTCAACAAACACCATGTATATGTACCTAGTTTGCATAAAGTAATAAATTAAAAACTTTACAATAGTAGAAATGAGTATTCAAAGACCTACATGCAGCTTTCACAGGGTCACTTTATCTCATGGCCTCATTCTTTATTATCTGTAACAATAAATAATTTGGACTAGATTCTATTGTCTTGCCATATTATGGGATCTATGGCTTGAGGAAACAAAATGATCTAAAAACTCTCCTAATCTAAACCCAGTTAGAAGCCAAGCGAGGTGACACATATCTGTAATACCAGCACTTGGCAGGTTGAGGCAGGAGGGTCAGTACAAGTTCAAGACCAGCCTAGGCTATAAAAGTGAGCTCAAGGCCAGCCTCATCTGCATAGCAAGACCCTGCCTCAAAAAGACAAAAAATAAAAAAATAAGTCCAGTTAGCCATAGATGAATCAAAGTTATTGGCAGACTCTCAGAAATCAGAAACCAATCTTTGACTTGATTACTTTATAAAAGCAGCCCTCCTCATTCCCGCCACATTCCTAAGCCAACAAAAACATAATGAGACTCTCTATGGAGGTTTTTGAAGTGGTCGTCTATCTATGAAATGAAAATACACTGCAGCCCAAGGAGAGGGACTTTCACCCAACTCACCAATATGTGAAGCTTATGAACTAACACCCAGTTGAAAAGAAACCAACAACTGACAATATCAATCGAACTTCTACATTAAGACACACCTGAGGCTAGCACCATCATATAGGCATTTCATTATGTGGCCAAATCAGTACCCTTATTTTTTCTTGTTCTTTTACTGAAACTTGAGTGCACTGGATTGTCAAGCATCTAATATTTAAAAGTTCACTGCCAATTCAGTGTAACATGACCAGCCCCGCACCCAGGACTCAGTTAAACTTAAAGACCAAGATTCAGCCTTCTTTCTTTTGCATTCAGCAATAGCACTATTGAGCTGTACAAATAAAACCATTTTATTGATCTGCTGCAGAATGCTTGATAAAGGCAGACCTTTCTGTTCCACATTTTTTTTTTTTTCAAGCTCTGGCAGGCTTTATTAATGAAAAATCCTGCTTAGTTTATTTTTCACCGGTCTGTTGTTTTTTTTTTTTTTTTTTTTTTTTTTTTTTTTTTTTTTTTTTTTTTTTTTTTTTTTTTTTTTTTTTTTTTTTTTTTTTTTTTTTTTTTTTTTTTTTTTTTATTGTTGTTGTTGTTGTTTTTGTTTTTGTTTTTTTTTTAGAATTTTTTTTTTCTTGTTTCAGAACCTTTGTTTGTTTTTATTCACTCATTTTTATGGCCTGCTCAGCCCTCCCCGAGGGCAGGGCTGGCACAGCACGTGGTGCCAGGGATCGAACCACGGTCCCTGAAGCCACCTAAGCTTTCCCAAGCAGGCACTTTAGACCACTGAGCCATCCCGCTGGGCCCCTTCACCAGTCTGTTCTGGCACGCTTCTAATGATGTAAGAATCCCCTGGCTCAATGATTGCCAGTGTGCATACTCTGTAGTATTTTCCACATGCTGAGCTCAGTTCAATATCATTGCCACTGTACTGGTGGACACCAGTTTTGGCCAACGTGGTATAGTACTTTATTTCAGATTTCCTCAGACTGAGCTGTTGTTGGCAAGGATGACCAATTTCCCTTTGCCCAATCTGATCATCTTCAGCATTTGCTCGTACCCCAGAATGCTATTTTCCACTTTTCATAACAAGTTGGAGCCTAGAGTTGATGGACTCCATAGAATTTTTTTGTCTTCTTTCCACACCTTAAATGCTTAACCTAAAATACTTGCATAGAAATAGGCCTATAAGGGTTATTAATGATAGCCCCACCCAGAAACAAATCTCTATCACTTAGTGAATACATTTTAAAATGCAATATATCCATAGAACAGAACATTATTCAGCTGTGCAAGGAAACATATTACAGATACACCATAAAATCTGGACTGATATCCAAAGCATCTTGTTAAATTAAGGAAACAGCCACAGATGCTAAATATTATAGAATTCCATTTATGTAAAATGTCTAGAAAAGGCAAATATGTATAGACAAAGAAGATTGCAAATTATCTGGGACTTGGAGAGGAAAGAGTAAGAATTACATTAAGGACAAATAAGCGATATTAGGTTGCTAGGAAAGTTTGAAAAGTAATATATAGTTTGAGATACCTGCATGACAAAGAGCAACTAAAGAAATTCATGACTACCAAAACAGTCCTACAAATAGTACAGACAAATATACTAGAAAGAAGCTGGTAAAATAGCTCAGTAGAATAAGCAGAATAAGCTCCTTTGGCAAGCTTAGGCAAGAACAGGGACCGAAGACTGATCCTCAGCACCACGTGCTGTGCCAGCCCTGCCCCCAGGGCAAACTGAGCCAGCCAGAATCTAGGCATAGTGGTGCATTCCTGTAACACCACCGCTGGGGAAGTTGAAAGCATAAGGATAACCACGAGTCCAAGCTGCATAGTGAGACCCTGAAACAACCAAATACATTAAAAAATAGTAACAATAAAATGAAATAGAGACAAAAACACCATAAATTCAAGATCAACAGTAGAAAGAAATCACCAAGCAGAGTAAGCAATTAAACAGGGGAGAATAGTAGTAAAACAATAGCAAGAAAATAACATGATAAATGGCAAGCCAAAACATATCAGTTATAGCCATACTGTAAATGGCCTCAATTCTGAAAAAAAAAAAAAAAATGTATTAACTATTGTAAGAATAAATGAATGAATGAATAAATAAATAATGAAAATAAAACAAAGAGATAAAGAAAGTCGCTATTACTTGTTAAGGGAAAACTTAAAAAGGAAGATATAACAATCATAAAAGTATATGCACCAAATTTAGGAGTACTCACCTATATCAGGAAAATATTAACAGTCATGAAAAATCAAATGAGCAAAAGCATAACTGTAATCGAAGACTTTAACACCCCATGTCACAAAGAGATAGGCCAACTACACAAAAAAAGAAAGCAAGGAAATAACAGAATTAAACCAAACTTATGAAAAAATGGACTTAGTAGACATTTTCAGAGTGTTCCACCCAAAAACACTGGAATACACATGCTTTTCAGCTACACACAGGACATTCTCCAAAACGAATCATATGTTAGCACATGCTTAAGTAAATACAAAGGAACTGAAATTATTACATGCACACTGTTTAACAATAGTGCAATGAAACTGAAAATTATTAACAAAATAAACCACAAAAACTCCATAAACACATTAAAATTAAATAACCTCATAAACAGTCAATGAAACACAGATGATATTAAAGAAGAAACCAAACAATATTTACAATCAAACAAAAGTACAGGTACAACTTATCATAACCTGTGGGATCCAAGGAAAGCAGTCTGAGAAAGGAAATTTGTAAGTGGTAAACTCTCACATCAAGAAAACAGAATGAGCCCAAATAAATAACCTTATGGTGCACCTCAAACTCCTAAAAAAAGAAGAGCAAGACAAGTACAAAGCCCAAATAAGGGAAGATATTATAAATATTGGAGCAGAAAGTAATGTAATGGAAACTAAGAAAAAATACAATTAATGAATGAAAGAGCTGTTTCTTTAAAAAAATTTAAGCAAGGGCCCAGTGGGATAGCTCAGTGGTCTAAAGCGCCTGCTTGGGGAAGCTCGGGTGGCTTCAGGGACCGCGGTTCGATCCCCAGCACCATATGCTGCGCCAGCCCTGCCCTTGGGGCGGGCTGAGCCGGTCATGAAAATGAGTGAATAAACAAACAAAGGTTCTGAAACAATAAATAAATAAATAAAAATTTAAAAAAATAAAATAAAAAATAAAAAAATTAAGCAAATTGATTAACCCCCTAATCAACCTCATTTAAAAAAGGAGAGAAAAAACTCAAATTCCAGAAATAAAGGAAGAAAAGGGCAAAAGCATTACAGAGCCTATGGAAACTTAGCAGATGATTGATACCTACTTCAAAAATCTTTATTGTCACAGGGTAGAAAACACAGAAGAGAGAGATAGATTCCTAGAAGTATATTAATTACCAAACCTGAATTGAGAAAATATAAAAATTCTAAATAACACAATATCAGGCAATGAAATTGAAAATGTAACTAAAAGCCTAACAACAAAGAAAAGCCCAGGTCCTAATGGATTCACAGCTGAAATCTACAAAAAATTTAGAGGCTTAATGCCAAATCTTCTCAAGCTCTTCAATGAAATTTAAAGGGAAGCAATTCTCCCAATTTCATTCAGGTAGGGAGGTATTACTCTGATATCAAAACTAGAGAAAGACCCAATCAAAAAGAAATCTCCCTGATGAATACAGATGCAAATTTCTCAAAAAAAAAAAAAAAAAAATACTGCCAATTAGGATACAGCAAATGATCAAGAGCATTCATGACCAAGTGAGATTCCTCATAGGAATGCAGGGATAGTTCAATTTATGCAAATCAATAAATGCAATATACCATATCAACAGACTCAAAGACAAAAATCACACAGTCAATAGATACAGAAAAAGCTTTTGACAAAGTCCAACACTTACTCATGATCAAAACTCCATAGAAAGCTGGTATAGATCGTCTTTATACTAACCTAATAAAAACCTTTTAGAACAAGCCAACAAAGGGCCTGTGAGATAGTTCAGAGGACTAAGCTCCTGCTTAGGCAAGTGCAGGGGCCAAGGTTCAATTCCTTGCATCACATTCTACACTAGCTCTGTCCCCAGATGCACTGAGCCAGTAACCAAGTCCAGGCATAGTGATGCATCTGTAACCCCAGCACAGGGGTGGCTGAAAACAGGAGGATTACTACAAGTTCAAACTTGTAAGACCCTGCACACGCGCACACACACACACACACACACACACACAGAACCAGCATCATACTAAATGGACTAAATCTGAAAGCCTACTTTTTAAATCAGGAACAAGACAAGGATGTTCACTGTTACCACTCCTACTCAATAAATTTCTGGAAACATTAGCCAGAGCAATTAGACAAGAGAGAGAAATAAAAGGAATAATAATTAGAGAGGAAGAAGTGAATTATGATTATTTGCAGATAACATGATACTGTATATAGAAGAGCCCCAAAACTCCAACAAGAAGCTTGTAGATTTAATAACCAAATTCAGTAGCATAGCAAGATACAATGTCAACATTGAAAAATCAATAGCATTCCTCTACACAAATAACAAATACACTGAGAGAGAAATTAGGAAAGCCATCTTTTTCACAATAACATCCAAAAATATGAAATACTTAGGAATCAATCTCACAAAGAAAGTGAAAGATTTATACAGTAAAAATTACAGCATTCAGAAAAAGGAGATTGAAGAGGATTTCAGAAAATGCAAAAATATTCCTTGCTCCTAGATAGAAGAACCAACATTGAGAAAATGGCTATACAGATTCAAATCAATACTGATTAAAATACCAATAAAATACCTCACATATCTAGCGAAATCATTCCCAAAATAAATTTATGGAAACTGAAAAGGCCCAGAATAGCAAAAGCAATCCTGGGTAACAAAGCAAAGGCAGAAGGCATCACAATCCCTGACTTGAAGTTATACTACAAAGCTGCTATGATAAAATCAGAATGATACCCACAAAAAATACAGGCCAGAGGATCAATGCAACAGATTGGAAGATGCAAACACAAGGGCCAAACATGTTCACTGGAAAAAAGCCTCTTTGATAAGTGGTGCTAGAAGAACTGGTTTCCCACATGCTGAAAGCTAAAATTAGACCCATGTCTACCACCATGTGCTAAACTAAAGTCAAAATGGATCAAAGATTTAAATATTAAAAAAGAAACACTAAAGCTACTGAAGGAGAATATAGGTAGGAACCTTGAAGACATAGGGGTAAGTAGAGAGTTCATGAACAACAACCAAACTGCATGGGAAATACTTTGGAGAATCACCAACTGGATGATGTTTTTTTGGACAAGTTCTGAATTTCAAAAGAAATTGCCAACAGAGTAAAAAGAAAACCCACAAATTGGGAAAAATTTTAACCAACTATTCCTCACATAGAAGACTTCTATGTAGAACATATAAGTAATTTTTAAAACTGAGGTCCCAAAGATTCGAAGACCCAATCCAAAAATGGTTAAGATAAATATACACGTCTCAGATAAAAGAATACAAATGGTACATAAATATGCCCAAAAAAAAAAATGTTCAACATCACTGATCATTGGGAAAATGCAAATTAAAACTACACTGAGATTCCATCCCACCCCAGAAAGGATAGCTATCATAAATAAGTCAACTAATATTAAATGATGGAGGGGCTATTTAGAGAAAAGAACCCTTCTCCACTGCTGGTGGGAGTGTACACTGGTACAACCACTATGAAAATCAGTGTGGAGATTTCTCAGAAATCTACAATTAGAGGCCCCATTCAATGCAACTATTTCCCTCCTGGGTATTTTTCCAAATGAACTGAAAACATCATACCACAGTGATATATGTGCACCCAATGTTTATAGCAGCACAATTCATTATAGCCAATACTGGCTGTGGAAGTACCTACACAGCATGACTCCACGTTCTGGGATATCCCATTGAGGAGCTCCACGCTGCCACAGAACTCAAGATCAAGACAGAACTTGTCTTGATCTTCAGGCCTGTAAGAAGTCTCTCCACCAGCAAACTTGTCCTTCACACCCGCCTGCATCCACTCAGGTCCCTCCCTTGGTAAAACCTTGTAATGTGTAAGCCAAGTCAGGCCACCCTGCACTCAGGTAGGCTAGGCCTACTCCCTGGACTACACCTCACGACAGTCCCTCAGCCCAACTGCTGCCACAGTCTTCATGCATAGGTCGTGTGAGTCTTGCAGGTGGGTGCAACCCCCCGTCTCCTACCTGATGTTCAGCAGCCACTGTGCCCACATCCCCAGGGATAGCTGTACCTGGAAAGCCTTGACGTCACTGCATTGTATATCTCCGAGCAGGTGCCTGACCCTGCTGAGCTGGAGTCACTGCCAAAATGGAGCCTCAAGGGCAAGTGTGATTGTGCAGCCAGGTGGGTCAGATCCTGCAGGGGGTCCTTAGTGATACAGTCACTCCCGAAACCTCATGGATGCTTCTGAATTTGCCCTCCAGGTTCTCCCTGTCCTTCCTGCACAAGTCGTCCCCTCCACCCACACCTACCCTGCACTTTGCGTCTCAGTTGTTAAGAGGAGTTCCACATGCTCTGAGGGCTGCTCTGCGTGCAATAGCATGGGGGTGAGGGTGGCGGTGGAGAGTGGGTGCTAGGGTTTGCATCCACACTGGCAAGCTCCCAGGGGCAGGAACTGTTCTGTTCGTCCTTGCCATCTCAGGGCCTCACACCACACCTTGAACATAGTGGCTTCCTTAGCACCCTCTTTTCAAACAAAGAACACATTTGTTTAAACAATAAAATTTCATCTTGTATCTAGTTTCATTTTTATATTTGCACTGTTGGGCAAGCATAATTTAAAATTCATCATCAGAAAGATGTAGGAGACATTCATAAGCTATTAAGTACTTCAGTGAATAAAACCACTAGGCCACAGATTTGGAAAAGTCATGCTTAATTGTAGAAAGTTCTGCTTATCCTACTTTACTGAAAGATCCCTTAGTGCTAAACCCAATTATAGCATATTTTCATTTTGACATAATTAATCTTCTTTTGCAGTTACTATGCCCAACAAAATTTTTCCAAATTTACACCTTTTTTTTACCACTATGAAGTATGACTTAAATATTAATGCTTTAAGAGCTCATTAAAACAAATCTAAAATTTTAATTTACATCTCAGCCTGTTTGATCAAAAAATATATTACATCACTATCACATAAATTGAAACAAAAAATGGAATAAAACCAAAAGTGACATCTATATAATCAGCACATGATCTGATAAGACACGTTCCTATTTCACAGTTTCAGTTAGCGCAAGAAAAATGGGTTCCAGGATTTGGCGTTTTTACTACAATCTTTCAATTTTAGTGTTACTCAACATCTCAATGCTAAGAAAGTGGCAGTGTCAGAAAAGAAAGAAGAAAACACAGAGCAGTACATGCCAACAGCTCAGCTTCTCCAGGACCAAGTGTCTAGAGCCTGGAAAGCAGTAGTACTTTAAGGCCCAGGTTATGATTTGTATCTAGTTGTACCCCCAAAGCCTCATGCAGTTATGGGGTAGACTTCTAGAGTTTGTGATTAATCCATGATCCACTGAGATTATGGGTGTGAGTGCTGCTGGGATTATGGGTGGGAGTGCTCTACCCAGCCTGGGGTGGAGAACCTGAATGTAACTTAAGGGAGACAGGCTCGCTCCCTGTTGCCATTGTTGCTGCTACTCCTCCTTTTGCTCTTGCTCTTATGCTGTTTTCCACATTCATGAACTGCTGCCCTCTGCCAGGCTGAGTATGGACTGAAACCTCCATAGACTGGAGCTAAATAAACCGTTTCTTTCCTTAAGTTTGGGTGCTGGGTACTTTGTCCCAGCAACTAGAGAAGAGTAACGGAGACAGCCTATGTGGTACATGCCTATAATACCAGCACTGGGAAGGCTGAGGCAAAAGGACCAGCAAGAATTTGAGGGCAGTCAGGGATAGACAGTGAGTTCAAGGCCAGACTAAACTACACAGCAAGATTCTGTTGAGAAAGAGAAAGAGAGAGAGAAAGAAAGAGAGAGCGAGACAGAGAGAATCAGAGAGACAGAGACAGAGACAGAGAGACGAAGAGAGATAGACACAGAGAGACAGAGAGAAACAGAGAGAGAGAGAGACAGAGAGAGGAAACTGGCAAAAAGAGAAGGGTTAATTGATACAAAAAAATAAAGGAGAGAGGAGATAACTTGCAAACCACACAGCCAGAGAGTGGCTGGCCAACACCAGCTGAGAGACAAAGGTGAAACACAAACACTCATGGAACCAGACAACACTTTCAGGATTGAGAGGACCAGCAGCAACTGAAACTGGCAAGGAAGACGCAGAATAATGCTTCCAGAGCGGCCTCCCACAGTCAGCACTGAGGGAGTGACCCCAGTACAAAGCCCACTACAAGCTTCTTTTCCTCTTTTGTATTTTAAGCAGGCTGCCACCCTCTAGGGTGAGTGTAGCACTCACACTATCTTCATCCCCTCCTCTTGCACAGGATGGGGATTTTTACAAAATGAGGATCCTGGCCCTCTGCTAAGTTGTTTCACTAAACTTCTAAATTTCTCAAGTTGACCCATTACACAAATATAAGAAAATAAGATAAAATATAAGTAACATAGAAATCTAAACAATTATGATAAAAAAGAAGCTCTCATGAAGGCATAGTCTTATTAAATTACCAGATGCTCAACAAAAAAATCAGAATTTTAAAAGCAGCCAGAGAGGGGGAAAAATCACATAGAAAGGTTAATCTATTAGTTTCATAGCAGACTTCTTAACACAAACCCTAAAGAACAAAAGAGCTTGGAGTAAAGTATGTCAGGCCCTAATAGAAAATGAATTCCAACTCCAGTTAACTCAGCCAGCAAAGCTGTCCTTCAAAACAGATAGAAAAATTTGATGGATTGCCAACTGGTGGTTAACTTGTTACACCTAGCTGAGTTGAACCAGCATGGTGCTGGGCATGGGAAGCCCACCCAAGCACTGTTGCCAGCAACACAGGAGGCAGAACTGGAGAAACTTTGGAAAGCTGTAGAGAGATGGTAGAAGCTGTTGGAGAACTATTGGAAGCTTCTGGTTCTCCTCAGCTGTCCTGCTGAAAAAACTTGTCATGCTGGCTTTCCTGATGAACTTGACTGTTCTTGTCCAGTGGGGAGCTTGGGACCTCATTATCCCTGAGAATGTCTACAGTTCACTTAGGGGCAGCTCCTGCCCTCACTTGAGCATAACTTCCTGGCTCTAGAGAGGAGTGTAGGTATAGTACACAGCTCAGTCTCCCGAAGAAGCTCTTCAGATTGGCTTTTCTGATGAGAACTCAGCTTTTTTTTCTTTTATCATAGGAAGAGCTCAGGACAACACTGTTGCTGAAGACTGCCATGTTACTTTTCCAAGGATCTCTGGTTCTGACCTGGAGGGTTGATTCCTGGCTCTAGCTCAGATCCCTCCACTAGCACAGATCCTACATCCTACAAGCATAGACTTTCTAGCTTCTACCAGTGCAGATCTATGAAACATGTCTGCATGAGACACTGTTGTGGGCTCTAGGCCTCCAGCTGGACTTGTAGGAAGCATTCTTTTGAGCTTTGAGTCTTCAACTATACTCATGCAGGACAATATTGTGGGATCTACACCCTCAGCTGAAGTCTTTGGTCTTTAGCATATAGACCAACTTCTTGTTCTGTCTTTGTGTATGATTCTTTGGGTGACCACCGTTGCACATTTGGACTTAATGGATATATACAGGCATATATTGAATATATAACCCTCTATAACAAAGTATGTTTTTTTCCCCTGTGGGACTAGATACTTCTTCCAAAATAGATCATAAAATAGCACATAAAGCCAGCTTAAGTAAATATAAAAGAACTGGAATTATCCCACAAATACTACGAGACCACTATACAATAAAATAAAAATTAACAATAAAAGAAATGTGCCAGCCACATAGCTCAGTGGATTAAAGCACCTGCTTAGAGAGATGCAGGGGCCAGGGCTCAATCCCCAGGTATGATGCCGGCCCCACCCTCAGCGTGCACGCAGGTGATTGAGACTGGGCATGGTTCTGCATGCTATAATCCCAGTACTTGGGAGACTGAAAACAAAAGGATCACTATGAGTCTTATCTGTACAGTGAGACCTTGTAGACCCTGTACTAAATGTTAAAAAAAAAAAAATAGAAGAAGAAGAAATTTCAGAAGGCGCACAAGCTCCTGGAAAAATTAGCAATGGCAATGTACTCCTAAGCAACAAATGAGCCGCAGAAGAAATTGAAAACTTTATGGAAATGAATGACAATGACTGCACATTTCAATAAAACCTCTGGAACATGAAGAAAGCATCTCTAAGTGGAAAATAATGCAATCAGTGCTCACATTAGGAAAACAGAGCAAGCTCAAATAAATAACCTTACAAGAAACTTTAGATACTCAAGAAACAAGAAACCAGGCCCAAACAAATTAAGGAGGGAAAGTATAAAGATGAAAGTGGAAATCAATGAAATTAAGACAAAAAAGTAAGCCAATGAATCAAAAGGCTAATTCTTTAAAAGAACACATAAACCCTTAGCCAGACACAAGAGAAATCAAGAAAAGATTCACATTAATGCAGTTATAAATGAAAAAGATCAAATCACAATACATCGTTGAAATCTAGAAAACTATTTTGAAAAATAATATTGCAAAACATTAATAAATTTTGAAAAAATTGACAGGTTGCTAGATATATATAAACCACCAAAAATTACATAAGAAAATATAAATATAATGAGTAATCCAATAATAAGCAGTGAAGTTGACATAGTAATAATTTACCAACTTAAAAATGCCCAGAACCATCAGGGCCACACATTCTATAGAACCTTTAAAGACATTACATCACCAATATTCTTCAAGCTCTTCAAAGAAAATGGAAGGCATGGAGTGCTCCCAAATTCACTCATGGAAACCGTATCACCTTAATCAAAAAACTATATGAGCCGGGCGTGGTGACTCATGCCTGTAATCCCAGCACTTGGGAGGCTGAGGCAGGAAGATTGGTGCGAGTTCGAGACTAGCCTGGGCTACAAAAGTGAGCTCAGGACCAGCCTCAACTGCATAGCAAGACCCTGTCTCAAAAAGACAAAAAAAAAAACTATAAAGACCCAACTGAAAAAGAAAAGGATAGGCCAATCATCGTGATAAACAGAGTTAGAAAAATCCTCAACAAGATGTTAGCAATTAGAACGCAGCACATTATCAAAAAGATTATATATCACGTTAGGATGACTCAACATATATTCATAACATATCAAACAGAAACAAGATAAAAAGAAATATGTGATCATTTCAACAGATGCAGAAAAGACTTTTGACAAAATCCAGTACCCCTTCATGATAAAAATCCTGAAGAAAACAGGTATAGAAAGACCATACCTAAAATGTGATAAAGGCTACTTAGGACAAACCAATAGCCACTGTCATACTAAATGAGGAAAAACTAAAGCCATTTCCCCTAAAATCAGGAACAAAATAAAGATGTCCTTGGGCTGGGTATGGTAGCACACACTATAATCCCAGCACTTGGGAGGCTAAGGCAGGAGGATCTCTGTGTTGCAGACCAATCTGAACTATATAATAAGACTCTGCCTTAAAAAAGAGAGACAAGGATGTCCGCTATAGTACTTGAAATATTAGCCAAAGCAATTAGACAAGATAAATAAAAACGATACATATAGAAAAGGAAAAACCCAAATTATCATTATTTACAGGTGACATGATACTCTACAGAGAAGAACCAAAGAACCCCAGCAAAAACTTTCAGAGTTAATAATCAGCTTTTTAGGAAACTTGACAGGAAAAATCATGCACCTATGTACACAGGATAACTTAGACAATGGTCCTAAGAATCTACAACAGGTTTTTGAGACTCAGAATAGCAATGTGTAAGACTAAAATCATGTTTGGAATGCTTGTCTTTCTGGTCATCTAGATGTGTGCTGCTTCTAGTGCAACTCAACTATTGTTATATTCTCTCTCAAGTGAATGCTTGTTTTATTTTTTTATTTATTTATTTTTTTTATTTTTTTTTTTTTTTGTCTTTTTGAGACAGGGTCTCACTATGCAGTTCAGGCTGGCCTTGAGCTCACTTTTGTAGCCCAGGCTGGTCTCGAACTCGCACCGATCCTCCTGCCTCAGCCTCCCGAGTGCTAGGATTACAGGCGTGAGCCACCACAACCGGCTAATGCTTGTTTTAAAAGAAAACAAACAGGATAATTAATGAGAAAATGAGACAAGGAAAAATGCCACAGGATTGACCTGCTACAATTTTGTGTATGCTTAGATTTCCAAATTTCTGTGTAAAAAAGTGTAATAGTTTTTTAGTCACATTCTACATGGATTTATTAGAATATCAATGATTGATGGAAAATACTGGTTCCATGTTAAGTCTAAGGCATTTATTATTTATAAAACAGTGATGATACGCTCAAGTACTTATGTAACAGAGCAATAGTATCACTAAGTTCTCTTCTGGAGGGTTAAGAACCTAAGTTTGAAGACCAAAAATTAGAGAAAAAGAAGGGCTATAAGGATAGCCAATATTTTGGCCCTAGCCCTTCAAGTTCAGTGAGGACTCAAGACCTAAGGGAACCTGTACTGTAACATTCTATAACTCAGTGGTGTCCCAAATTTTCTGTTCAAGGAGATTATGTGGCCACACAGGAAAGGGATAAACAATGTATAGTATGTCTAAGGAGAGTGGGAAAGAAGCTTGCTCTCTGCTGCTCCTCTCTTTTCATTCTTGCTGCTTCTGTTTTCTATTCCCATGAATGGCTGCCCTCTGCCATGTGCCACTCTGCCTTGGAACCAGCTGAGTATGTACTGAAACCTCCACAAACTGTGAGCTAAATAAACCTTTCCTTCTTTAATTTTAGGTGTCAGGTATTTTGTCTCAGCAAAGAAAGAAATGTAATCAAGGCACGTATGTTGGAGGGTATAGAGATATAGATAGGGACAAAACCTAATGTCCCAAGAGAGCAGGGAGCTATAAACAGAGCCTGAGAAGAACTGTTGTCTCACTTGTAAATTTCAGCAAGCAGGGATTCAAGGTTGCAGAGAGCAGCTTCTCCTGTTGGTGCCCTGTTCTTTGATCCCTTACTTGGGATGTTATCAGCTAGCATAATGTGTGAGCCTAGTGTTAGGCAAATGGTGGAAGTCAATAAAGAAAGCAGTTTATGTTCATCAAAGTAATTATGTACATTGCTTAGCCTGCCTTTAGCCCTCAATAAACGTGAGATGCTTCTGAGGCTCTGGGCTCACTTGGAGACTAATCTCAGTGAGACCTCTGAAGCTATATTTATCAGTTCTTCTCATCATTTCTTTTGACACCTACTCATAACATACAACAGGAGGGAAAATAGCCTATTCAATAAGTGGCGCTGAGAAAATTGGTTATCTGTGTGTCGAAGATTGAAACTGAACTCATCATATACTAAGTTAAAATCAAAATGGATTTAGATTGCATCATCAGCCTCATTTAAACCTACTGGAAGATAAAATAGGTAAAACGGTTGGAAGATAGGGTTATAGAAAAGGATTTTCTAAACAGACCCTCAGTCGCATAGGAAATAACAGCAAGAATGAACAAATAGAATTATACCAAACTAAGAGTTTGGTAGAGTGAAAAGATAACCTATAGAATGGGGGAATAAATGGCCAGGAGAAATGGACACTTCAGAGAGGAAGCAATACAAGTGGTCAACAAATATATTTTTAAAAGCTCAACATTTCTGGCCACTAGAGAAAGGCCACTTAAAACAAGCTTACCATGCCATCCACTCTGGAAACAATGGCAATCACTAGGAAAGCAAGCAGCAACAGATGCTTCCAAGACCTTGGTGAAATAGAAGCCCTGCTTTATATTGGTGGGAAGATGAGCTGGCACACGCCTTATGGAAACCAGCACGAGGATTTCTCAAGGAAATGAAATCAGAAATCCCATATGGCTCAGCTATCTGCCTGCTAGATATTCTTCCCAAAGAGCTTATGAAATCATACTACAGCAATACATGCACAGCAATGTTTATAGCAGCAGAATTTGTAATATGTAAATCTGGAATGAGCCTATATGCCCATCAACAGATGACCACATAAAGAAAACATGGTGTCTATATATAATGGAATACTACTTGGCTACAAGAGATTACAAATTCAACACATTTGTAGGAAAATAAATACACCTGGGAAATATAAAGTTATATTGAAAAGATGCACAAGCTTAAATATCATGTGGCATTTCTCATTTGCGTGTGGCAAAGTACAGACAAAGAAAACAATAAAGAACACATAGAGCTGGGTGTGGTGGTGCACACCTGTAATCCCAGCACTCGGGAGGCTGAGGCAGGAGGATCGGTGCGAGTTCAAGACCAGCCTGGGCTACAAAAGTGAGCTCAAGGCCAGCCTGAACTGCATAGTGAGACCCTGTCTCAAAAAAAAAAAAAAAAGAACACATAGAAGGGGACAAGAGGATAGATTTTGCAATAGGAAAGGCATGCAAGGGAACATGGGGAAGTGTGCAAGAACCTAATAACCTCAATTGATGCAAAGACTATATGACATAACATGAGCTAAGATTAATAATATTATATCCATAAGAATGGAAAATGAGATAAGGGAACTGGAAAAGGACCAAAAATGAAGAAAGGAAAGAAAGAGGAAGTGGCAGTGCTCATAAACCTAAGAATTTTGGGCTGGTGAGATAGCTCAGCGGACTAAAGTGTGTGCCTAGACAAGCTTAAGCAAAAGTGCAGGAGACCAGGTTCGATCCCTGGCACCACATACTTAGGCCAGCCCCACCCCCAGGCAGGCTGAGCCATCCAGAGTCCAGGCCTAGTGGCACATGCCTGTAATCCTAGTGCTGGGAAGGCTTGAAAATAGGAGGCTCACCATGAGTCCAAGCTTCTCAGTGAGATGCTGCAATAACCAAATACATTTTTTTAAAAATTGTTATATCTAGCAAGTGCTATTCTACATCATCAAGTAAGGCAATTTTTTATATAAAATTAGCTTTAAAATGCAAGATGCTCTAATAATTACCAGTTGTCTCAAAGGTTAAAGTCATAAAAATACAGAAAAAAAATGTCTTGATTGACTAGTATTTTGCTTTGAGAAAGCCAGAAATGATTCCATTCCTTTCAAGAAACAAGCAATAGTGATAAAAGATATGATTAATATACCATATTTCTTTTGAGCCTAAGCAAGCTTTCACCTCAGAGAGAGCAATTCTGAGTTTAATATTCTTATATCCTTTGTCTTTCACCATACTCAGTTTAAGCCACTATTTGAAAAGCTCATGATCTAAAGTCTTTTTTTTAATATTATGCACGGCAAGAGACTATGAGACAACTACCATCAAAAAGACAGTCTGATACCCACAGTTCCCAAGTGGAGAAACACACGGTGCTTTGCTGGACCACACAAGGCCACATCAATGTGTGTCAGCAAACAGAAGGAGGGTGGAGATGTAGGTAGGACCCTGTGTTAGGTCATCATGGCAGACACAGATGAGGCGGAGTGAGCAGAGTTAGAATTGGCTCATTGGAAAAATGTAGGCAGGTTCTGGACCCCTGGGCAGGAAACAGTGTTTCCAGCCTGGAGAACCCTGGGGGAAAGAGATGAGTGCATCAGACTGGTTATATTTGAGGAGCACCATCCCTGTAGGAGGTGGTCAAAGAAGCAGGAGGCCCCAGCAAGGTGACTTGAACTCACCCCTGCCTGTCAGAAACAGAATGTGTTGTCTGTGGCTATGGCATGCGGCAGGCCATTGCTGAGTGTGCAGGAGCTAGGCGTACCCTTGACCCAGTGAGTACTGAAAAGAAATAGGAAGGATGACAAGGTGGACAGGTGAGGGCTGGGCAGGTAGCAGCTCACATGCTTCTAGTGTCACATATTCTAAAGATGTGCCTGAAGCATTTTCACTGTTCTTGTTCCTCTTTTTTTTTTTTTTTTTTTCACACGGCAGTATGAGAAAAATAGGATTCTTTTAAAAATAAGTTTTAGAAACACTTGAGAAATAGCTACAGTTTTGGAGTAGATATATTTTGCAGATATCATTTATCCACAGATTCTCCTTCTAATTGTGATTAAATGTAAAATGCGCATTATGGCTTGAAGGGGCAGGAGTGTGAACTTGGGTTCACCATCCCAAGACAGGCAACAAAACTGCAGTGTGCTGGTTTCAAAGAGCTCATTTGTGTTGCTGGAGTCCCAGATTTGGAGTAGGACATTCAAGGTCAGAGAAAACACGACTCGGGTGTGATGCAGCCCCAAGGGGCTCAGCAGCTTCAGAATGAGCTCAACTGAGACTATTTGCTCTGGTCCCTGGTGCCTGCTGCCCACCCTCATCCTCTTTTGCCCTGTCTCTCCCCTTCTGCTGCCAATATCCAATTAACAGACTGACTGTTGATGATTTCCAACATAATGTACACAAATTTCAAAAGGAGCTACCTTTCTAATACAGCAGAAATCCAAGGCTCAGACACATCCCAGAAATAGCCATTTTGTGTGTCCCCTGTTTTGTGAATTTTGTCATTACAAGGTATTTCTATTCTTTTTAGTTTGGCATCAATTAAAAAAATAAAAACCTGCCAGACTGATTCTATCATTCAAACTAATATAAATTTGAAATATTTTCAAAGGAAAAGGATTGCACTTCCAAGCTGGAAGATGGCGAAGCACGGCCACCGCAGCATTCTCATTTGCAGACTCGAGCCTGCTGCTGCTAGAGCAGGGTCCGAGGACACCTGAGGGGCACAGAAGGTGAGTGTGAAACTGAGAGTTCCACCTCTCCCACGAGGAAGATGTGGAGGGGTCACGGAGCTTGGCCTTCAGCTGCAAGCCAATAAAAAGTGGGGAAATAAAACACATTATTGCAGTCGGTACAAGGGAGACAACGCTCGGTCAAGCGGGCCAGACAGTTTATTGTCCATTTTGCAAGCCCCAGTTCATTAAGAGTCCTGCTGAAAACCAGGACCATTCCAAGCTGCAAATGAAGAAGACTTGCCTAGCAATGAAAGCTGGATTACTACAGACTGACCTTTTGTTTTTCCCCACACTGGGCATAAGATACAGACTGAATGAGGACACAGGGGTACGGTGTACCCCACTATGCTCATGGTAGGAAAACCACGACAATCCTGTACGTGGGAAGCCCAGGAGGACCCTGCAAGATGGGGCATCACCAAGGCCAGTCTGCATCCCCAGCCTGGAAAGATTAGTGTAACAGTTTTGGAGATGCTGTTAGGGCCGATGTCTCAGCAGCACAGTGGCAACTTTGAAGAAGTTACCTCTGTCACCTTTCAGACCTCCCAGTGCCCCATCCTTCAGAACCAACCTGCAGGAACATTTCCCCACTCCTCTGCTTTCTGTAGGCTCCTGCCCAAAGCATAGGCTCCTTTGGTTCCCCGTCAGAGAGGAGGTAGATTTGCCTCAGCAAGCAGGATCAGTTTCATGGCCCCTGGGAGGGGACCCTTCGCTTAGTTTCCCCTGATTCCAGCCTAGCATAAGCCAGCGTGACAGGCACATCAGGGCAGGATCTGGCTGGGCCCCTCTTCCGGAAAGCATGGCTTACTCTGGGCCCTCACACAAACACTATGATACTTGCCTCCTTGGGCATTTTCCCTGACATCTTAAGTCTCTGAAGAAACACGGCCAATGCTTTTGCCATAAGTGGCTGTTCAGGTCCTAATGACCTGTTCTCTACAGCTGCTAGAGCCTGGGCATCTTGTTTCTCAGAATTGGGTCTTTCTTGATATCCTTGAAGAATTTGGAATTTAATCCCCAGTATCTATTAGAAATATCATTTCAGGTGATGCTAATGCACACGCCAGGACTCAGGCCCCAGAGAGCTACCTGTGCACGCCCCAGAGGAGCCAGGACATCAAAATAGTACTTTAGAGGCACCAGCTGTGCTTGGAGGCTCCTATGGAAAGATACGATGAGTTCACTGACACAAGCTCTCCGATGTGATAAAACAGCACCAGCTGCTCAGAAAATCTGAATCCACACTCAACAGATCAAGTGGCTAAATCCTATATAAGTAAAGATCACTGGATCAAAATGAAGGGGATAAGGCATTCATTGTATTATTATTTCAGCTCTTTTTAAAGTTTGAACATTTTCATAATGTAAAATAATATATAAGGGAATGGTCACATTAAATAATTCAGATAATTACAGTTTATGAGAATAAGAAAAATAAAACCTGCATTAAGGTTTTTAGAAGTGCAAACCCAGTAACTGTTCAGAAATCTAGGAGAAAATGGTCCCAGAAGGCAAGGAAGCCTGTGCTCCAGGCAGCCTAGCCTCTCCTTGGGTGGCTGAGAGGAGGAGAAGGCGGAAGCAGCTGGGCAGGGGCACCTACAGCTCTACCGCTGCAGGGAGCCCATGGGAAGAGAAATTTAATTGGGGAGAATCGATTGAGTTCAGCTGCATAGCACCTGCCAGGCAAGTACAAGCTCTTGAATTTGATTCCCAGAACAGAGAGAGAGAGACAGAGAGAGACAGAGAGACAGAGACAGACAGAAAGAGACAGAAACAGAGAGAGACAGACAGAGAGACAGAGACAGAGACAGAGTCAGAGACAGAGAGAGACAGACAGACAGAGACAGAGAGACAGGGAGAAAGAGAGATAGGCAGACAGAGACAGAGAGACAGAGAGACAGAGAGGGAGAGAAAAAGACAGACAGAGAGGGAGACAGACAGACAGACACAGGGAGAAAGAGACAGACAGACGGAGGGAGAGAGAGAGGAAAGAACTGGCAACCAGCCAACTGTTCCCCAAGAGGTGCTGAACCACATGATGTGGTTACGTCATATTAGATGACTATAATTTTATTTAGGATTAGAAAAGAGGAACTTGAAGGTTTCTAAGGGGGAAAAAAATGTTTAAAGAGGTGGAATCTGTAACATAACTTGATCATTACACATTGCATATATGAGCCAAATGATCCTGCTGTCTCTTATAAAGAACTACAAATATTATGTATCAATTAAAATTTTTAAAAGGAGAACTTAAGGATATACCTATATATGTTAATTTGGGGAAATTCCCACATTAGAAGAAGGCAGGTCAGATATAAATAGGCAGGCAGACACACAAACAAGGCTAAGCTATATCTCTTATGGGGCTTTCTGGGTTGTTTGTATTTGGTGTTTAGTTCTTGTTTTCCTGGAAAAATCTTAAATGACCATTGATAACTTTGGCAGTGAAAGGGGGAAAGCCATACCAGCGTGGGACAGGAGAGGACCTTGCCCTCCTAGCCCGAGCAGACCCTGGGTACAGGATAAGGACGCAGCTCCTCCGTCTCTGCTGGGGTCCTGTCAGGGTTGCAGCCTGGGCAAAGCCAAGAGTAACTGCAGCCCAGGACGCCCGAGACCTTCAAGGCCGCTTTTCACAGCCTGTCTGATCCGGTGCCATCCAGTCTGTCTCTCCACAAACACAGCAGGGCTCTGAGCCACCAGCATTTGGAGGCGCACAGCTTGCATCTTCTCATGAAGAAAAATAAACATTCTATACTGTAACAACCGAGTCATGATGGATGAAACGTGCGGGAGGGAAATGCAGAGCGGAGGCCCCTGGGCAGTGGGAGGCTGTCGAGCGGCTGAAGGACGCTCCGACCCGGCGGCCATCAGGGCCCAAAGCCCGGCCCTGTGTATCTGCCGACTACGACAGTCCGTGGCAGCCTCCGGTTCCCTGTGAGGAACGGCCCCCAGACCCTCTAGGGACTGGAAGGAAGCCTGCGACCCCCCCGTGATTTCCCAGTTCACTAGAGGACCGCTTTCTGCAGGCCTCACTCCCCACTCCCCCAGCGATGTGGGCCCTGCTGGAAGGGTTAAATGAAGGACATGTACTCAATCCACACCCATCCACGGGCTTTTCAGAAGTTTCTAGGCGAGTTCTGCATACAGTTTCACCAGGCCAAATTTATCATGTGGCCAGGACTGAGAAAGCGGCTTTTTAGTTGTATCAACTAGTGTCCCATCAACTGCCTTATTAAGCCTGCCGGAAGGAAGAAGGGCAAAAAAAGGAAACAGGAACATGTTCTGAGTGATTTTCTGGCAACTTCATCCTTCCTCTCAATCCTTTATAAAGCAAAAGGACTAATGACTGTCCCCTCCAACAGTCACGCTGAAGTCTAACCCCATGTATTCCAAGACACTAAGTCACTAGGGCTCGCCTTCAGAGCTGGGGCTGGCACCCAGGCGGAAAGGGTGCAGGCAGCTCCCTCATGCCTTCTGTTCCTTCCCACCACTCCTTCTGAGGATGAGCAGCCTACATCAGACAACGGTCTCCTTGGCACGTTGATCTGGGTTTTTTGGTCCCTGAAATGAATTTGTACTGTTCATAAATCCACCATTCTGTGGTATTTTGTCATAGCAGCACAAGTGGTTAGAGACCCTTTGTCAGGGAATCAAAATTCCACAAGCAACCCTAGGTTTCTGGGAACACTGGCAAGGAAAGATGTGACCATCTCCATTACACTAATGGTAGCCCAAAGTGGGAACAGGCAATCCCCAGAGCCTCTGGACAGCATGTGGGCTACGCCAGGTCTTATTTGTCCCCACACAGCATAACTATTTCCTAGAGAGAGAGAGGAACCCCACTCCCCAAGGGAACTGACAAAGAAGCCACAGTTACAGTCCTCTCCTTTGCTACCCATTCCTATGACCTGCTCTCCCTCCCTTAGAGGCACTAGGAGAAAATTAGGTTGCATTTGTTTGCTGAAAAAAAAAAAAAAAAAAAGGTGAAATAGGGTTATGAGAAAAAGGTAAAGGAAAGGAGAGAAGGAAAAGCATATTTGTTTAACACTGAGGATATATAAAATATTGTAATAACTATTTTCATTCATTTTCTGGTCTCTGGCCAATAGTCATACTCTTGTGAGCTCTTGGAATAAGGGGCTTAAAAGTCACCTTTTTTGAATGATCTTAAGTCAGAGAAGAAAAACCAAGCATCCTTCATCTGTGGTATGTGGGAATATCTGCACACTTTTTCCAGCATGTGACATCATTTTCCTTCCAGACTTCCATGTTAAAAATAGCCCTGCAAACCCTTTGAACCATTGTCTTCTGAAAACACAATATGGATTGTGTGTGTGTTTACTACTTTGAAGAAACACTTTGTGACACAAAACATGCTGACAGGCTGCTCTAGGGGCCTGCCTGACACTCAACAGGATGCGCAGCCTTGCTGAATGTACACTAAACACATGCACACACACACACACACACACATATACACACAGCTCCTATGTGGCACAACTGTTTCACACTCAGCATGAAGCATCCATGTTCTCCTGCACAGAGATCATGGAGACTGCTGGCCAGGAAGGGATTTAAGAAGCTGCCCTCTTAAGTTTTCTTGCTGCCCTTCTACCAACTCAGTGGGCCTGGGTTGGGTCAAGTGAAGAGAAACTGTCTCGGGCCACACATAATAGAGTTAGTATATACAAGCAACAAAACTTCCTCCATTTTTATATTGCTTATTACAACACAGTAGTGGTCAACCCATGGACTGCAGATTAGATATGGGTAGATGGACTCGGCACCTCCTGTTCAAGGTGACTTTTCTGGGCTTGTAAAGATGGAGTGAAGTGGCTTCTTCCATCCTGGTCTTTAGCAAAGCTACACTCTCTTGATGCCCCTGACAGGAAGCACACTGTTTGTTTGTTTGTTTGTTTGTTTGTTTGTTTTGTTTGTTTTGGTTTGGTATGGTTTGGGTTTTTTGGTGGTACCAGGTACCAAACTCAGCTTGTGCTTGCTAGGCAGGCACTTCAACTGTGGAGCTATCTTCCTGGCCCCTGGCAAGCACACATTGCTGCAGAGGAAGTTGGATCATTTGCTATGGAGCTGAACACTTCCCAGGAGTGCACACATGGGGCTGCAGCTAGGGTGTGATGTGGGCCCAAGGGTTTTGGTGCTGGAGGCTTGGTCTCCCATGTGGGGGTGCTGAGAAGGAGCAGTAAGAGGTGCACTCCAGTAGAAGCCATGAGGTCTTGGGCTCCCCCCGTTAGTAGGTGAGGTCGTCTACTAGGAATAAGTCAGGTCTGCCATGAGTGCCCTTGTTTTCTAAGAGCTGGCTGTTGAGTGGGCCTGACCCTGCCTAGTGTCTGGCTGCCTTGTTTGTAATTATGCCCTTACGTGCATGGTCGTCTTCCTTCTTCCTTCTCTGTCCCATGTCATGCCATAAGCAGTCCAGCTCTGAATCTTTCGGCTACATGCTGGGGTGGGAGGAGTGGGGGTGGTATCCATTTTTTGCCTTTACTTGGTTCCAACACCTCCCTGTTGGTTGTGGTAGCTACTGACCTATCTGGGTGAGTTATTCAGGAGGTGCATGATGTCCAGGGTCCTTGTCCGGCCCTGTGGGATCTCCAGATGGCACAGCTCCTCAGCTTAAGTCACCAGGTATCCATGTTCTATGGGACAGGTGGCCCACCCATGGGACAGGGATTCACTCACATGGATACTGGAGAACCTTCTGGAGCCCAGTCACTGAAATTCAGGCCTCCCTGCATGCCTTTCCTCCAGAGCTGTGGAGCCAGGGAATTTTGTCCACATATGAGACCACATTTGGAGAAAGTTGCTTGCAAATCTCATCCTCCCTATGTTAAAAAGATGGCTGAAATCTCTCCATGAAAATGGCATATTGTAATGGATTTTAAAAATAAAGGGAGAGCAGAGTACAGAGCCTAGAGGGCCAGAGGGTCATGCCATTCCTGGTGAAGAAGAGCCACATGTTGTAAATGTTGCTGTGCAAATCCGGATGCCAAAACTGGCTGAGCTATTTGGGTTCCTCTGGGTCAGGCCATTTCCCAGTCCACCTGGCTGCCATAAAAGACAGCAGTCGGCTGCTCAGGGAGCGCATCTGTTATGTTTTTATCTCTTTTTCCCACAAAATTAGGCCAAACTATTATTTCACACTGAGTATGAACCACCTAGAAAGCCTTACAACTCAAATCATTCTCAACAGGTTAATGAGGAAGGTATACTTCCCCCATTTTCATACTCTTCTAACTTCTACACACTAGCAAAGTAATAATAATAATGGTAATAATAATAAACGTTGCCCAGAGGCAGAAGTCAAGCATGACAATGTGGACCTGCAGCAGCAGGAGGGCTGCTCCCCTTTGTTCACCAAAATGGTCACATTACAGTGTCACCAACAATGTATGAGCTTCACCCTACCAGGCTTAGAAGCTGCCATTTGCTCACCTTCCTTCCTCTTCATTTTCCCCACTGCCCCTTCTCTAGTAGTCCTCTATAAAAAATAAAATAAACCACAGATTTACCAGGCTATGAGAACACAGGTTGGGGTCTGGGGATACAGCTCAGTGGTGCCGCGCCTGCCTAGTGAGCCTGAGGTCCTCTGAGTTCAATTCTTGGTACCAAAAATTAAAAATTTAAAACAAACAAAAACACAAGTTGATTTACCTCACTTCCTTAAATTCAGACTCTGGGCATAGTGTGGCTCAGCTGATTCTCTGTGCAGTCTGACAAGGCCAGGATTAAGGTAGCAGGCTCTGGGGGGGTGAACCACTCCCAAGCTCACTCCAGTAGCTGGCAGGACTCCCATCCACACAGGACTGAAGTCCCCATTTCCTTGTTGGCAACCAGCCACTTTCTTTTTCTAACAGCTATCCACATGCTATGGCTCCTGACCTCCCTTCTCCATCCTTAGAACTCTTCCTATCTCATCTATCTTACCAGCTTTCCTCCTCTGAAGCATCTGTGTGATTACTTTGTGCACACGTAGTTGGTCCAGTCTGACCGATGTTAAGGTCCTCTAATTATAACCCTAATTCCACCTGCAAGTCCCTTCACAGCACCTAGTAGAATACCAGGGACAGGAATCTCAGGGAACATCTTCAGAACCCTGCCTACCACACTTTCATTTTCCTCTCTATTACTAGAATTTCTTGGTTTATTTTTCCTGTCTGCATGGATGGAGATCTGAACAATTCTAATACAAATTTTCACTTCTCGGGCCCGGCAGGATGGCTCAGTGGTCTAAAGAGCCTGCTTGGGAAAGCTTGGGCGGCTTCAGGGACCGCGGTTCAATCCCCGGCACCACATGCTGCGCCAGTCCTGCCCTTGGGGCGGGCTGAGCTGGCCATAAAAATGAGTGAATAAACAAACAAAGGTTCTGAAACAAGAAAAAGATAAATAAATAAAATAAAAAATTCTTTAAAAAAAATTTCACTTCTCCTAAACTCTCCTGACACAAGAAGTATATGAATCTCTTATGCTCATTAAGCCTTGAACACGCAACTCAATAAACAGGGCTAAGGATCAGCCCTGGAAAACACAACAGCACAAACTGTGTACAACATTTCTATGTGCCAGAGGCTGTTTCCTCCTCCGGACAGCAGGGAGGACACGGCAACCCTCAGCCCTGCTACCTCAGTTGGAAGAGGTGATGCATCGGGAAATAAGTCGTGACTCTGTGCTGCTCCTGTCTGTGCACACACAGACCTAAGCACAAACACTAGGTTTGGCTCAATGGTCACACCTTCTATGAATCTTCTCCAGCTCCTCCAGGCAGAGTCAGTATTCCCTCTGAAACAGACTTGTCTAACTCCAGCATGGTTATTTATTCATGCCTTGGGCTCCTCTTACTCCAGCAGAGGTTGGGTCACTCGCTGCCCTCTTCACAGCACACAGCACAGCTCCTGCCATGAGGGCAACAGCGACTTCCAAATCAAAGTGTTGTCGCTGATAGATTATCTGTGGGTGGAACTGTGCCCAAATTCAACAACACAGCCAAAAATGCTCATCACTCTCTATAAATCTAATGATACTGAAGAATAAATATGGTCTATCCTATTTTAGGGTGTTGCACTTTTCCTTGGATTAAAATCTTTCAAGCCAGGAAACACACTTTCCTATCCTATTGCTGCCTCTGAGTGACAGCTATCTCCCACCAAAGACAAGGACAAGGCCATGGCTGAGAAACACCTGAAGAGCAGTACACAGCTGCACTGGAAGGTACAGAAGGCAGACGCTCGACATTTCTAGGTCTCCTTTTCCTGGCCTAATACACAAGTCCCATCAACACCGCTCCCTTTCAGCATTTTAACCTTTTCACTGTCCCCTAGCTCATACTTTTCTCACCTCCATTAAAAGGTACCATTTCATGTTAAATAAAACAAAAAAAAGTTGACCTTAAAGATTCATTTTTCTTTATCTCCTATGTTCTTTGTACAAGCAACCATGAAATTTTGTTCTTTTCAAACCATTTCTAACTGCCAAGCTCAGGAAAACCCACGTTGCTCTAGTGAGTGGGAAGCAACACCACTCACTGTGTGTGCGACCCCATCTGCTGACTCCTCAGCCAACACTGCTCCTCTATGCCTGAGAAGGCACAATAGCCTTCTCTTCCCAAACATCCCTGAAACACAAGCATCCCTGAAAAAGCAGACCCCAATCAAAGCCATGGTTGTCTTTTACAAGATGCACAGAGCAGAAGAGATGTAGAAAACACCTTCCAACATTCCCTCAAACAGTGTGAAAGTCAAAGTGGAAGTGAAATAGACATGTCAGGATGCATGAGGCTGAAACAACAAAACGCCCTGTGACACTGGCTTAAGCACTTAAGTACAGAACAGGGAGTCCAGGCCTGAGCTGATGCCAATGTCCATGTCAACAAGGAGCGCACTGTTTCTCTTGTACCATTCTCAACCTGTTCATTATTGGTCTCCACAGTTTCCAGATAGTCCTCATGTTTTCAAGATGGATGCAATCCAGGACCCCATGCACTTCTAAGGAAAGGAAGTATCTATATCGGCAGATGCTGAGAGGCCTATTTTTGAATGCATGTCTCTTCCTACAAGGAACAGACAATTCCAAAGCCCCGCAACAACCTTCACTGTAGGGCTCCCTGGCCAAAACTGGAGCCTGAAGTTCCTACAAACTAAAAGGGAGATGGGGAAGGTGCTTGGTAGAGGACAGGACAGCAGTCACCGGCCTACGTCAGTCATGATTCCTCCTGGGATTTGTTGCCATCCTGAATAAAACTCCAACCTGACAAGGACAGCAGACCTGTTCCTGTGCCAGCAGGGAAGTACTGTGCCATGCTGGGAAAGCACCACATGGTAATCCCAAGACTCAAACTAGTTTTAAAGAGAACATGCAAAACTTTATGAAGATCTGTCACCACCATAACAAGCAGATCTGACTTGCTGGCCAGGAAAAGAAATGATGCGATAATGGGTCACATGTTTAAATAACTTGGTGAATAAGAAAATTCTTTTTTTTATAAACAGGCAATTTTTCTCAGGGAATATGCCCCAAATCAGCTTAATAGGAAGAATACCCCACACCAGGCCCAAAGGATGGTCTCACAGGTAAATGAGTCCTTTTGGGATCAAGTGATGTTTGTCACCAAGCTTTTTAGACTCAGGATTGGAATCAGTCCGGAGCTGAAATCCCTTGTGCTCCTCAGTCACCCCCACCCACAAAGCCAGACCTTTCTCACACCACTCTGACCCGGCCAACAGCACAGGGGGTGATCCTGAAGATACAAGGGAACACTGGGGAGCCTGAGTTCCTTGCTCAGGGTGAGGGATGGCACATCTCCAGGACAGAAGATGTGCTCTGGGACGGGGGTCTGGGAGGGCCAGAAGTGGGAAAGGACACAGAATTCCTACAGGCTCCCCATATAAGGCAAGCTCGGGAATGCCTGGCCCCTCACATAGCCCAGAATGAGGCTCCATTTCTATCTTACCTTCTTTCCTTCCAAAAGAGCACTAGCACACTTTTCTAAGGCCCTTGATAAAGAAACATGTGTGCCTCAGCAATGCAGGCACATTGTGGCACACCGAGAAACAATAGATACCAAAACCAAAGGAGGATTTGGAGCGCTTTATTTAGCTGAGCTCAGCAGCAACATTCTACTGGGGATCAGACAAGAGTACACGCTGGGCTGAAGAGAAGCAGAGTTTTAAAGCAAAAAACTACAGGGTTGGGGGAGGAAAGGGGAAGGTGAGCCATGAAGTGTCCTTAGCTGGGCCGTGGTGTTCTGGGCAGGTGGAAATGGGGAAGTGGAGTCATCAAGTGTCCCAGGTGAGCCAGGTGGATCTGGGCACAGAGTATAGAGTCCTTGAAGGAAGCTGAAACAAAGCTATATGCTTAATCAGGTGGGTGCAGACAGTCAAGGTTGCAGCACAGCTGTGGTCGGCGCATCCCGGAACATCAGAAGTGGTGCAAGGAAAAGGGACCCAGGCTGGGTGCCTTAACATTCCAGACATTGAGCTATAGGGAAGGGGTGGCAAAGTCTTGCAACTTCCTATTGCCAAGGGGCAAATTGTTTTAAGCACATGAAGTTAGTATAATTTAATACATTCTGAGGTTATCAACCTTTTATTTATATAAACATCATGTTGTTTGCTATGGGCAGCTATGCAAAGAACTCATCAACCTCAGGAGGAACTTCCCAGACATGTGGGCTTAAGGTTTTAATGTTAAACTATTCAGTAGCCTCAAATGCCCTGTTTTTAATTTACAAAGAAATTAGCTCAGTGAGTCTGAGATCTAAGTAACCCACTGCAGGCAAAGTCACCTTATAACACACATAACACTGGTACCTAGTGAGTCAGTGTATCACACAGCAGATGCTGCCCACCAACTGGAGGGTCCAGAGCTCAACCCTAGCTGACATAAGAGGGCAGCTGGCCTAAAAAAGTGGTAGACTGTGAAGATATGGCTGGGAATAAAACAACAACATCCTCTCTCCTTCACTCCTGAGACACTGTCATCAGACCTACCTGATCTAACTCTCTCTCTCTCTCTCTCTCTCTCTCTCCTTTCCTAGTCTCATGTGAACTTTAGTTCAGAGGGAGAATGAGCAAAGTTGAGTGTGAGGTTGATAGTAATGATGATGGTCAGAATAATAAACCATTGTCCAATCTAACATGCCTTCCATTCATTGCTTCAACATAACAAGGTGGACACTACGGTCTCCAGCCAGCACAGGGTTCAGTCAGGTATCAGCTCAGCAGTGCTGAGTAACAAGCCACACAGCTCTCACCTGCAGGCACTTTGTTTTCAGTGCAACAAATCTACAGCTTAAAGTTTTCATCTTATTTTGTGGAAGATACCTTCCATTTGTACAGATAACAGAAAATTTTCCATATTCTCACAGATAAAGGCAGGCCAAATGATTGAACACAAGAACTGAGGGATCTCAGGATTTTCTATTGAAGTCTTTTACTTTTATAGACCAAGAAGCTGAAGTCCAAAGAAACACACCATTTGCCTAAGATAATGAGTGAGGTGAGCCGAGTGGATAAGCTGATTTCCTGTTCGTCCCACTTCTCTAGGATGACTCTCTATAGCAACTAACTACTCAGCACATTCATCAACAGGTATTTGTTTGCAGTTTTGGTGAGAAAGAAACATATTTACCAATTTTTATATGATCTGACAGCCTCAGAGAGCTGTCCACATGTGACAATTCTGGTCTAGCCTAGAATGCTCCACTGAAATTTTGAGGTCCATAATTTACAAATGCTTGTTAAAATAAATGCATGAAGCCTTACACAGAAGCAGCAGTAACTTGTCCTCCTGAGTTGGGAAAGGAGACTGGCCCACACACTAGAATGAGCAGCCCACTATGTGTGTATGTGTGTGCGGGTAATGGGGCTGATTCTGAAAGCCGCTGCCTGAGCTTTCTGCCCAGAGGCAGCTCTGGTCTTGAGGGATACAGAAGTCAAACACAAATGTGTCCTCAGTAAGGGAATCAAGACATAACTGGAAGAGGACTCGGAGGCTTGTGTACCCTGCCATTATGTGTGATCTAAAATGCATGCAGAGCTGGGGCTTTGGGTGCCAGTCTCTGCATCAGGCTCACCTACAGATGAGTTTGTAGCCTTCCATGCTGTAGGAGGGGTTGCTGTTTGGAGGAGATGGCTCACTGGGCTCGCGCCTGCTCCCTCTCCCCCTGCCTCCCCGCTGCTAAGGGTTAGACAGTTTTCCCTGTGTGCCCTTCCACCATGCTCTTTCTGCCTTGGAGTCAGATGATCATTCCTCCTTTAAATCACAGGTGTCAAAGCATTTTGCCCCAGCTGCCTAATGCACAGTTCAATCCATTTTTTTTATCAAAAAGATATTTAATACAAATTTTGTACAAAGAAAATATGAAAAGATACTTTACTGTGCTAAAGTTATTACACTTACTTCACAAATAAGGGCAGCTAAGCTGTTTTCTTTTCTTTTTTGACAATTGCAATTCACAAATGTTCTTTCTCTCGTTTTCTTCTAGTATCTCTTCTTTTTACCTAACACATAAAATGAATCTCATCACTCACTTGCTTAAGCTCCACCCACGGCTCCTCTCTGACTGCACATACAAACCCCACAGCATAGCTTCAAAGTCCCTTCAGGAGCAGACTCCCCCACCTCTAGCCTCTGTGAATCCAGTTCCTTCTGCCTAGAATCCCACCCCCTGTCCCCTCCTCCCCACCAATCTCTTTCTCCTCTTCTGAAAAGCCCTGCATTCACACTTCTCAGGCCCTGGTCTACAGGAGCCATTCCTCTATGCCTCCTGTCACTCTGTATCATTTTGCTTATTGAAGGCAGGCATATCTTTATGGGACTCCAAGGCCTTACGGATAAAGACTATTTCTTATTCTCTTTTGCTTTCATTTCATCTACTCTAGGGTCTTACATATGAGGACTCGGCAATGCTTGAAAAATGAATGTGTGAATGAATGCTGTAAATTAAGAAAATCCAAGTTAACAAGCAGATCTTTTTTGTATGTCTCAAACCTAAGGCAGCTGGAATAGAGCAGAACTCTAAAACAGAAAAGAACAATCAAACTGTTTCAGTAACACAATAGAAACTTTTCATTCTTTTGGCAGACATGCAAACAAGGCACATTCCACTTCTCAACAAAGGACAGGAACATCACATATGGGTTTGGAAGGTTAAGATTAGTCTGAAGTAGCTTGCTATGATTTTGCAAGACAATCAAAATCTTAACCAGCATTTATGCAATGACTTGACATTTTGTGCCTTTTAAAATACACAATGTACCAACATCCTCACTGACTGGCCATCAGATAGCTAGTGTCACTAGAAAGTCCATTACCAAGTCCTATTTGCTCTATTTCTCATTTGACCTAGGATATCATCTTGCTGTTCCTCATGTACCACTTAAAAGCTGCATTATTAGGCAAAGGGAGTACACACTTGGCTGGGTAGAGTGTTAGCAATTATATTTTAAGAGTCTTTCCAAAGCTATAAAGTCAAGGCTATATCTGGAATGATAGGCAATATAATTCTCAACAGAATATGAAACAAAGCTAGAATTAGAGTTGGCTCTGCTCAGATACTCAGAACATGCAATCAGAAAGACTCTGATGGAGGGCAAAATCAGAAAGCTGGGTGATCGCAAAGAGTCATTTAACTTCTGTTCCCCTGAATTTCTTCACCTAGAAAGGTTAGTGGTACTAGATGACCACTGAGAACATTTTTTGGTATTAAAGTTTCTATGTAAGAACAGAAAAATTCTAAAATATTAAGATAAGTGAAATTGAGCCACGTGGCTGCTACCCACAGAGTTGCGCAAATTATTGAACAGTTACTTTGTACCCAGCTTTGTCCTAACATGCCAATTAACATATAATTAAGTCAACACAAAAATCCAAATCATTGCTGCCGTTTTTCCAATGTGGAAACTCAGGCTTGTCGAAGGCTTTCCAGCTGGGTAAGTAACCAAGGAGCAGGAGATGAACAAAGTTCTGATAAAGCTAATACTTGAGCACTTTCAACCAAATCACCCCTTTGGGGTTTTCATTTATTTTGTGGTACTGAAGATTGAATCCAGAGCCTCATGCACCTGAGGCAAGTGGTCTATCACTAAGCTGTATCACTGGCCCTTTTTTGTAATAAGACAGGATTTTCCTAAGTTTCTCAGGCTGGCCTCAAACTTGGAATTCTCCTGCGGTGGCCTCCAGAGTAGCTGGGATTATAGGTATGTGCACCAAATTGTTCATTAGGCACAAATCCCATACTGTATTACTTAGCTTTTTGTTGCTAGGACTGAGTGAACATAAACAACTTAGAGGAGGAAGGGGTTACTTTTGCTCATCTTTGTTTCAGACATTTCAATTCATGGCAGGCTGGTTCCAAGGCATGGATGTCATGGCAAGAAGGCTGGGTGGAGCAAAGTTGCTCACTCCATGGTGGCCAGGAAGCACAAGAAGGTGACAGTACAAGGGAGGAAGGGGCTAGGACCAGATATCAATCTAAAGGCCATGCCTTCAGAGGCTGCACACACCCAGGAGTATGCATTATTGATATCCTGAGTAGCTCCCCAGCCACAAGGGACAATCAAGATGCGCTGCCACACACACACACTGCACTCTTGGGAGATGTCTTGTTCAAGGTGGAGGCTCCAACATTGACCTGCTCCTCTCTGAATTCCCTGATAAAGGGAAATACAGTTTCCCAGGGGTCTCAGTGGCCAGTTTCACCAATAAAATAAAAAAGTGAGGATATAAGTAAACACACAAAACCTGAATTAGATAAAACACACAAAACCAGTTCTAAGAGTCTCTTAAGTATGTCCTCCCAGCAGTTCACTAAATGTTTTCAATTTCCATAAAGCTTTAGGGACATTCTTTATTCAAAATTAAAAGGCAATTTTCAGCAAGACATAAAGACTTCTAGTAGAACATCTTTTGCTTTCCGTCCTTCTCCTTGTAAACACAATAGGAATGTAATAGATGAAATTTTCTGACATGGTACTATTTATTTTCCTGCAGTAAATAGGTTACTGCTATTCATTTGGGTCGTTATAACCTCACAAGCCATGTCAGTGATATTTGGCGAATTGATTAAATGAACATTAACTTCCCTACCCCAAAGGCAAACTGATCTCATTTTAGAAAGGTCATCCCCTGTCCCTTTGAATAGCCAGATAATTTGAAAGGATGCACAGTTAGTAAAATTCTAAAGTTCCTAAGCTGGTACAACAAAGCAAACCTCCTGTAGGCTCCTAGAGAACACACAGGGAGTGCTGATGAGCTGGCCAGGAAATTAAACACAAAACCAGTTATATGAAGAGCTGTCCTTGCTCCCAAGCAGATGAACCGAAGTTGTGTATTCTAGCCTGCCGTGTCTTTGTCTCTCCCTACTCCTGAGACCTTGACCTCCCACCACTTTATCATGTATTTAAAAAAAAAAAAAAAAAAAAAAGTTGTGAACTTAGAGCTGTGGATGGGACACACATCCTTATAGATTCCAGGCAGACAGTTTTGACATGGTATGGGGACTTATATAAATACCATCATACCAAAGGATATAGGTTAAGATTTGGGTTGTCCTCCTACATGTAGCTGTAAAATGCACTAGAAACACTTTTCTACTTCTCTAAACCTGTAAAATTAAGCTCGGTCATTTGCGTACAAGATGACATTTCTTTTCAACCCAAAATGAGTTCTTTAAGGTTAGGCTGTCTGGTGCTCTGAGTCACAGCTCTGTACCTAGATAAGGAGCCAGCAAATGTTTCAGCCCCTATGATTGTGCTCTGGATCCTGGCAGCCTCCTGTATATGTGAGACCCAGGGTTCTCTGTGAGACAATCAGGTGCTACTCCTCAGGGACATGCTTCAACTGGGCAGGATTGGGTAGGTATCTCTCAGTGCATTCCTAGGCAGAGGCCACAGGACATGCTTAACTTGGGTCCTTTCCCAGAGGGGGAACCACTATCGTTCCAACTTCACTGAACAGGAGTTTCTCATCATTTGGAACCTCCAGACTTGTAAACAAGTAGGATAAGGGGTATTTATTTTAGAACTATATATTACTATTTTTTTCTCAATCAATGTACCCTTTCCAAAAGTAAGCAATGGGATATTTTTGCTACTGATTTCTCCCTTTTTTTTTTTTTTGATGTTTGATACAGGATCTCATATGCAGTTCAGACTAATAGTGACCCTCTTGCCTCCACCTCCCCATTGCTGGGATTACAGGTGTGTGCCACCATGCCTGGCTTCAGGGCCAGCATGGAATGCAAAGGATTCTGGGGCTTGCATGGCATGCAGGATTGGGGATCAAACCTGTGTCCTTGGGCTTGCTAGACAGGCACTTATGTCACCAAGCTATGTCCCTAGCATCTCCCTTTCTTTTAACATTTGTTGTTAAAGGGAGGATATAACTGGCCAACTGGGTCATACAGTGGTTGAGCACTTTTCTTTCTCACAAGGAGGCATGTGATGGAGTCGCCTGGGAAAGTACACAGGCAGGACAGAGGCCAACCTGAAGGTCTCCACACTGCAAGGTCCAAATATTTGGCTTTATACCATGCATTCCATTATTCCACAGTATCTTCTCCTCAGCGATGGCCAGCAATAGGGAGCCCATTCCTCACAGACATTAGCAGTAAACCATGTTGGTCCTGGAACATGCTCCTGGTGAGATACTGTCAAATCTAGGGTTATTTTGCAAAGCCCCAAGATAGCTGCCTGCAGCTGCTTTCTAAAATTAACTGATTTGCCAACATTTATGAGCTACTGACCTTCACCTAACATGTATGTTTGCTAAATGGGGGGGTAATAAAACTACTGTAATGTTGTTGTGAAAATTAATAGGAATTCACACAGTGAATCATACCTTGGTATTCAACTGCTTTGCAACTCATTGGATTTGGTATTTGATGCATTCAGACATGAAAATTTTGCAATGGTATTTGTTTGATGCTCAGTGTGCAAGCTGGAACTTGTTGGTACGCATTGCCTCAGACTTGATGCCCTGACCAGCCAACAAGATTTGTTTGGCACTTGTCATTTTTGGTACTCGCTGTACCTCCCAGAACCATATAATGGTGAGTACCCGGTTACCAATGGTACCCAGAAATGCTAGCCTTAATATCACTGAAGCAAAAAAGTCACTCTTTTGTGCACTTTAAGTATTAAGAGTAACTGGCATGCTTCATAGCAGACTTGTGGAAAGGCTGTATAAGTTTGATGGGCTTATCTGTAAAGGTACATATTACATTTGTTAGACATACAGGCAATGTAATAATTATCTTGTCACCTGACTGCCTTAATTAGAAAATTACACTTCGGGTTGGGAGTGTTTCCAGAGATGATTGGAACATAGGACACCAAACTGTTCTGGTTCTAAGTGACACTGATAAGTAGGCTTGCAGCCTGGAAAGAAGCAAAAGTGGAAGAAGGAGCAAGCTGGCCTGCTCTTATATGCTGGGTAGTGTTTGAATGGATGTATCCTCACCATGCTGCCAGTGCCTGTGGACACGGGACCAGCCTCAGCTGTTCAATGTGGACTCAGTCGAGCTACTCTCCATCAGCCTTCAGCTACCACTGTATCCTTGATCTCTCTTGTTCTGTGACTTCCAGCTTCTTAGACTAAGTAGCAAATCTCCCTGAAATGAAGATGGTCATTATGGACTACTCTGCCTTTCATCAAAAAAGCCTATCTCATAAATTAATGTATCTACCCTCCACCAGTGAGCCTGTGCTTCTAGAGAGGCCCAACCAAGACAGCTACGACCATTCCAGAACTCCTGGCATTGCTAGGATGGGAATTTGCTATTCACAATGTAAGAATTCTCCACAGTGGAAATCTTCCTGTGGCAGGCAGGAGTGACACCTGCTCAGAACGGGGAGAGGCAGTGGCTTCCTCTCCAGGTCCTCACTGCTGCACTCACACACACAGGACCACAAAACTTATGGAGACATATTCTAAGTTTTGCTAACAACTCTGTCATCAACTAACAAATACAAAGTTGAACTATTTAGGTCACCTTATTCTTGTTTTTCACTATTAAATAGTTAATTACTTCTAACTAAAACTGCATCTGAAAAAACAAGTCATTTGGAGATTATCTCTAAAGTTATTTTTTGGTCTCTGCCACTCGAAGTGATATGGCACTACTGAAAGAATTACCTTTCCAGTAAAACAATGTAAAGAAAATGAAACAAAATTCACTTTAGACACATTAGACAAAATGTCCTTTAGACCATATATATTAGACAAAACTTTCAGCTCACCATCACCAAAATATAGTTTCACTATGTCTTAAAAGAAACCAAAAGAGACAGCTGAGATGAAAAAGAAAAAAAGAGCTTTCACTAAACCATTACCTGTTTTCTTAAATATAAAATAAAAAATTCAAGGTCCTCTTTGCTTTTACAAAAAGATAAAATGAGTAGAAACAAAGATTGGATGTAACAACTTCCTCCACCATCTCTAAAAATGGTGATTTGGAAAATGTGAGAATTGTTCTGAGGCAGAAATGTTTCATTGGTATCCTCTCACAAAGCACAGAGGAGAGTGATTAACACAGAGTGACTTGTCAGCTTTGCTCTGTGGAACACGCTCTGGAGCCCCAGGGCAGATGGCAATGAACGGGTGCAGATATTTCTGGTACAGTCACCTATCAGCATGAGGCTGACTCAGCTGGCTGGCTTCACAGGCAGGCACAGACCTCAGCCCACCTTAGTGTGTGAGAAGGTGCAGGGGCCATGGACAGTTCAGACTGGTGACCTTGGACTAGTGATAGTAGCTCAACTGGTGCTTTTGTAGGACTAGTTAGAGAGCAAATACAGGACAATGGCAGGGATGGCTGTGGATGGGAGAAGTAGTCTTGAAACGCTAAAGATTTTACTCCACTCTTTGCTCAGGGTACAGACATCCACTCTCACATCTTTGGTCTAATAATCAACTTAAGAACCAGCAATATCTGAGCCTTGTTTGCTCCCTCTCTCACTCCATCTTACCGTGATGTAACAAGATACTTCATTTGCTTATAAATACTTAATACTATATCCTTCATGACTGCTAGAGAGAATTGTGAAGTCCCTAGAGTCTGCTTTTAGAATATTGTCTCCAATGCTATCACTGGAGGAAATATTCCGAGTGTAGAGCAACAATGACACCATGTCTCCTTTCACATCCACCAAATTTTTCTCAGAGACAGAAAATAGGGAAGTCTGATTTGAGGGACATCTGTTTTTGCCTGCCCAGAGTGTGCCTTTTCTGTAAAACAATTTATCTCTTCCTTCAGCGGCCCTTAGGACCTGAACTTTGAGTGGAGCTACCTCTTCTAGAAAGGACTCTGAAGATTGCTGGTTTTTCAGGGATACTTGACACATCTTAACCAGTAGCAGAAAATTCTAATTAGGTAACAGTGAAGTCCATAGAGCACAACCTATAGGTTTGCACACAGGTACACGGGGCTGAAGTGGTAACAGGACCTGGTTTTTCTCATCATCTTGGCTTGGACCTTCCCATGCAGGCTCATCCAGGCCAGCTCTTTTCTTAGGGCTGCAGAGTGGCCACCTGCACCTCTCATTTTGCTTTCCAGGGAAGGGTCCTATGCTAGCACTGCCATTCAAAGTCCTGACACTCCCTCTGCATGGGCTGGCTTGGTCCACATGCCTGCCTCAGCCCTGGGTCAGCAGACAGGACATGCCAGGCAGCATGGCTCAGCTTGTGTATGCCAACGCTGAAGGCTCAGGAACGTCAGTGACCTTAGAATACATGATTCTGCAAGACTGGTTAAGCAAAGAGGAGGGTGGATAACTGGTAGATAATCACCTAACTATTCACTTAGCTGTGGTTTTTGCTTAGTGATTTGACATAGCTTTTTAGGAGGGAGAAATAAAGGCTGTCCAAGGTAGGTACTGACCATTTCTCTCTCCACATTATCAATGATGATTCTTTAAAAGGTACATTTTCAATTTTACATAAAATTATAAATTCGCTGTTTCAATTGGCCCGCATGCTAAAACAGAAAAAGGCACTAAAGTGTCAATTCCTAACAATGATTAAGAGGGAAATGAAATAAAAGACATATAGATACAAGGTAAAAATGAAAAATTACAAATTATAGTCACCACACTATAAAGAACATCATTTAGCACTAAATACTCTAAAATTCCTATTTAATTATACTTTCAGTTACAGAAAAATCTAAAGAGGCCAATTTTTTCCTAAGTGCGGACCTTATTTATCAAGCCAGTGTTTTCTATCTTTAGCAATAAGCATTTTTGCCTTTACTGTTCCTTCACATTGGCCATTGTCAAAGATCCTTGCGTGGTTAAAAGGAACATTAACAACATCTGGGCACTTAGGGTTCACAATTACCCTGACCACACTTTTGCCACTGCTCACCTTTAAACCACTCAGCATACTCATGATGGCTCTGGGTCATCTCACATCTGTCTCATGAAAATAAACCTTTCTAAGTATTTGGAGCTAAATCTTAAAACTTAACTGGGTTTAGAAATATATGGGCCCCACAAGCCAGTTCCACATCACAGGGCTCTTGCACATGCCATGCATACATTTATGGTCACCACATGCTACAGACAGCCACTCCAATTAGCATGTGCAGTGGCAGAACTGCCTCCAGAAGATGGTTGTTGACCTGGTCTTCAGCACTACATGGTTTACAACTACAAAGCATAAAAAAGGAAGCTGCTCAAATGTGACTAATAACCAGGCAAGCTCTAAAAGATCAGCAGCACAGAATACCACTTGAAGAGGAAAGTGGGAAGAAAAAGGACCAACGCAGACTAGAGATCACCTTCCATCTGTCCTAACAGGCAGGCAAATCACTTACTGCAGTGGGCACCTCTGACATGGGAACAACTGGATGTGACATTTCAAAGGCATAGCCTTCAAGATATTCATCTGTATAAAAAGAAATGTAACTTTCTTTCAGATTTCCTTTTATGTTTAGGAATTTGAATATATTTTAATCAACAAACTATTTACTTAGTAGCAGCTTACTGCATTAAGTAGGTCAATGTCCCAGTTGAAATACTACTTTGATATGTTTTACCTTTCAAAAGAACTAGAGTTTTCCTATTAAATAACTAGGGCTTGGATATGGGTATTAAACCTTCACCAGAATAAGAGAAAAAGCCATCCATTTTGTAATGAATAAGTATGTTAGGAAAACAAGAGAATTTACAAAAATGCATTTATTGTTTAATTGCTATCATATCTGAGTCATGCACAAAAACAATTTCATTAGTACATTTATTGTATTACCCATTTGAATGCCTACATCGTTCTAGTCATCTTCATTTAAATATTTGAAATCAAAGAATATCATATTTATTGTTGTCTGTATACAATCTGAAGCAGAATTCCCAGCTACTTATTTGCAATTAGGATTCAGACCTGTATTTCTAAATAGCACACAAAAGTAGTATAAATAGCACAGACTAATTTCACTTCCTATATTCAGGCAAGACTGTGACCACAAGAAGCCAATGTGAACCATACGTTTTGCCTTCTACATTGCCTAAATACATTCACAAATTCAAGAAAATCCTTTAAAATTACAGTAGCCCAAACTCTCTGGTGAAAGGCAAAAGATAGCAGGTCCTTTGGTGTTAATTCTGAGTGTGAGGCCAGCAGTGAGGAAACCCAGGCAAGATTCTGCCATGCCTGGATAAGCCTGTGGCTTTACAGAGCCAGCTATACTACTTTTCTCTATACAAGTAAGCTTCATCTTAATTCTCCCAGTGCAGATTTCTAGTTTGCAGTTCTCAAGGGACTGTGCTGTGGCAGGAGTATAGCAAATTATGCCACAGACTCTCACTGCGCGCTGCAGCACGGCTGAGGGCTGGTGAAGGCTGCGGACCTGGGAACCCACTCTGTGCCACCAGGAACCTGCTCCAAGAAGCCCCTTCAGGGACCTGAATGTGAGAACTACTGGATTAAATCCAAACTCCCCTGAAGACATTTGGAGCACCAAAAGCTAGATCAACAAACTGGAGCTGAAGTTCATCAGACCTCATCACACTGCAGAGGCCTGCGGTACAGAAGGCATCTGAAATGTCTTTGGAAATTTGAAAAGAAATGAGGCAACAGATAGGAAAATGAGGCATGAAATGATGATAACCAATCACAACTATACCATACCTCTACTTAGGAAAGTAAGGATTATAAAATTTTCCCAAAGCAATTTATGGTTCATAAAAAAAAAAAAAAAAAAAACTCACTTCTTAACCATAAAAACTTTCCCAATTTGTGAATATTTAATAAAAGCTGTGTTAAAGTTTGTAACATAAAGTAAAAGATGTATTTCATCAATAAAAAAACTGTACATGTTAGGAGGTTTTTATAAGGCTAAAGTAATTCAAAATTTGGAGTAATTCTGCACATTATAGTAACTAATAGTTACTTTCTACAAGATATTTTAATTTCTAATTTTGTAAAATCCAAGAAAAATCCATACATGGACATAGTTCCACAATCAGTCTCTAAAAAAGGTATAATTATGATATGCAACTGCTTCATATATAAAAAATATTTATAATAAATAAATCTCCAATAAATAATAGCTTATTAATTCATCTTTCCTAAATTAGGCTGCTGTGCTGGTAGAACTGACTCACTGTCTCAGTCTACTTAATTTTTATTTTATGAGATTAATCAATACTTTTTAGAGGAGAACAATTCTTTTTCAATTGCCCCATATTGCATGTTTAAACCTGGTTCTCAAGCTGGGCGTAGTGGCACACACCTGTAATCCCAGCACTAGGGAGGCTGAGGCAGGAGGATCGGTGTGAGTTCAAGACCAGCCTGGGCTACAAAAGTGAGCTCAAGGCCAGCCTGAACTGCCTAACAAAACCCTGTCTCAAAAAAAAAAAAAAAAAAAAAAAACCTGGTTCTCAAGACAGAGACAACCTACATTGTGAATGACATGTCATTCATTCAAAGAAAAAAAAAATCAACTGAAAATGCACAAATCTGTAATATATTTTTATAACCTCTTTTCCATTTTAATAGGTTTAAAAAATATACACTAGGGAGGCTGAGACAGGAGAATCACTGAGGCCAGCTTGGGCTGCAAAGTGAGTTCAAGGCCAGCCTGAATTGCATAATAAAACTATCTCAAAAAGACCAAAAACAACAAAAAAAAGAATCTAAGAACAAGTGATGAAAATATGGATCAAAAATCTTAAGTACCTGAATCTTGGCAAAAATCTGCCAATGTAGCATCTTTTAAAGTTTTGTTACAACAGAAACTCAGTGCTTAAATTATCCATAGTTGCTAGACTTGTTTAATTTTATTTAAAGACAGCCATCCCTGCAGCACACTCAAACCTGCAACTCAGTAAGGTATCACTACTAGAAATGATTTAGGCTCATGGTAGTTATTACAACTTCAGAGCTAGTACCAGCTGCCCCTAAACAAACGCACTTCAGTAAGTCTAACAACACAGTACAATTCACATATGCAGAATCAGCTCAATACACAAATACACACTTAACAGCAGATCACTTCTCAGTTTCTTAAAGCTTAACTAAGAACAATGAGAAATTTCAGCTACAACTCTGAGATACAATTTTACACAAAAGAGCTGATCAAATGTATCTCTTATAATAGGCACAGGTAGAACTATACCATCGAAATCTAAACACTTGCAAGGAATTAGGATAAGGATTAGAATTATGATAAAATTCAAATTTTAAAATTTAAAAGAAATTTTTTATCAATGTGCTCAAGTATTGGATTTTTATATTCTTGCAAAGTTCTATGCATCAAATAACTGAAGCTAGTTAAAAAGGATGATGAAATAAATACAATATTGGATATAGTTTTATTTAATTTAGTAAATATAGAATATAATGGTTTCAGGCCAAATTCTCGATTACTTCAGTCACAATCCAACAGCAAACATGATTCTTAAGAACAGTCTTATCTTTAATATCTGCCCATCTATATACAAATACATCTATAGAAATCCACGTACATATAGTTTTGTTTTCAACAACTTTAGAATTCAGATTGTATATTCTGATAACTTCAAATTTATACATTGGATGCACACTATAACTAAAGATGATAAAAACTCATGCAATGATACTCAGGGTTTTTTAAGGAAATCCATTATTTGATAATTCAATGCTGTGGAAAGTACACTAAACACCTAAAATAAAACAAGTACCAATTTTATCATGAATTAGTAGCATATTTATTTGCCTTAAAAACCAAAGAGGCCCAAGTTGGTAATCTTTTTTGAGTGAATTCCTTGTAAACTCATTGCTTTCAAATTTCCTGTGTAATAAAAACCAAGATATTTCATTTCTTCTTTGAAGTTAGTAAGAGATGGCAGAGGGCTCAAGATAGGTAGGTTCATGACAATTCAGAGTCAGAAAGCACTTCTTCTTGAGCAGAAAGTTCATAATCCCCTGTGATTTCGGTCAACTCAATGTCTAACTCATCATTACTTTCTGCACTGTAATCAACTTCTTCAAGGAATCGAGGTTCATCTTCATCCATAACATAAGTGGTAGGGCTGTAGCCAAAACACACAGAACACACAGGCCTTGGTGAGATTTCAAGGCTCTAATGTAAGATTATTGCACTTACATGATTAATTCTAATTCCAATATAAGCAATTGTGTATATATTAACTTTATAAATCTTAAGTTCAGCAATTTATAATAGTTGAAAGCTCCTTTTATTGACAATAGGAGTGAAATGTTAATCTAATTTATACTACAAGTGTCCATGTATATATTACCTAAAAACAAATATAATAGAATCTTTCATTAAGATACTTCTTTGAAGGATTTTATCAATTTTTGAAGTTCTGTTTTACTTACTGAAAATCATCCAACAGATCATTTTAAGAGGCCTCATTTATTATTTTTTTTTATTTTTATTTTTTTTGGTGGGACTGGGGTTGGAACTCACGCCTTTGCACTTGCCAGGGAGGCACTTGTGCCACAGAGCTATGTCCCCAGCCCAAGAGGCCTCACTTAAAAAAAAAAAAAAAACGAAAAAACTGTTTATCTAGTAGGTTCCTTGAGTAATGCACTGTAACTGTAAGTCTATAAAGTGGTTAGCATCACCAAAACAACTGACAAACCCATCCACACAGTTTCCACTGGTCTAGAATAAAAGCACAAAAAAGAGCCCTCTGTCCCCAGGTTAATTATTCTTCCTTAGGGTTCAAGATATTTACTTAAAAACACTAAGTAGCTCTAAAAATTTCATTAACATAGATTGTCTAGGATTAAGACAACCTTTCCACCAGGTTCTGTAACATCCTTATCTTGAAAAAAAATCACATTCTGATTTCTCACCATTTGTAAGGTTACAAACATCAGGCTGTACATGTACATGTGTGTGTACACACACACACACACACTTTCCATGCCAAAAAAATACAACAGAAACAGTTCAAAGTCCTAAAGTTAGTAATGAAATTTATCTTCATTTCCTATAGGTGCTTGTTTCTATTGCTTACAAAAAAAGATTTCCAATAGCTGAAGTAACTAAAAGCTATAAAATGAGACAAAGAAATAGCAATAAATAAATAAATAAACAAACAAACAAACAAATAAATAAATAAATGTTTCAATGAGCAGAAAGCAAGTGTCACTAGGGACCTAAAAACAAGAGAATGCCTACAAGTGACTATTATATTCAGTTTGGGTAGAAGTTAGGGTAGAAAATAGAAGTCAATGGATTGTATGTTCTAATTTTCAGAAAGCAAAAAAGAAAACATCTGGACTTTTTTTTTCCTTTTAATGACCTTCAATGTTGTTTTTTGTTTTCTTTTCTTTTCTTTTTCTTTTTTAAGAGAGAGAACTTGAAAACCACCTTGGTGTACTATACAGCAAAATTCTTTTTCCAAGTTTAGAGTTTGCAAATAATACAGCAGCCCTAATAGGCAAAACGAAATAGCTTGGAGGACTGAGATTTCACAATATAATCAACACGAAAAATATTTCAATTTTTAATTATGCAACTAAAACATTTCATATGAGTCTCTTAGGCCTTGAGAAAAATTACAAGTAAAGATTATGTGCCTCTTAAAATTAATGTGACTTTTATCAGCTTTCTTTTTTTTTTTAAATACAATTAATTCATTTTTCTTCCTCAACTTCTCAGAGCACAGATGAAAGATAAATGAAATAAAAGAGGAAGGAAAAAGAGGGAGAAGATAAATCTTTGGCCACATTTGCTTATCTTCTTCCTGGAGAAGAAAGGATAGTGAAATGCAGAGGAAAGACTTGCTCAGAAGCCATGTAATGGTGCCCGAGCTGGGAAGCCAACCAGGACCAGAGGTGCCTACGAACAGCACAAAATCCAAGTGGCAGGTGAGTGAGCAAGCAGAGCCATAAGATCTATGGACACATAACTACAGCACTCCTCCCCCCTGGAACACAGATCAGTGTATGTCAAGTCTGTTCAGGGAGCCTCCTAGATGGCAGGCAGAATTCTAGAGTTCATCAATCTAAAGTAAAGGTAAGAGTTGACAGAAAAATCTGTATGTCAGTGAGGAAATATGTTGGGAGTGGCTGAGTAGTCAGACTACCTCAATCTTGAGAAAAGCATCTTGCCTGGACAATTTTAGTCATTAGTCACTGGGCAACCTTGTGTCTCACGATACTAACTTTGCAAGAGTATAAACTAACGTTCCTACTGTTTGGTCCTTGGCCCATCAGGCAAACAGGCCTCCATACGACCTCTGCCTTTGTCTCTTGTCTTTATCTTCTAAATTCCCTCACTGTCTCTCAGGGACCACCAAGAGTGCAACAAGTCCCAACAGAAACCAAATGAGAAGTATGGTATACAAGCAAAGACGAGGCCCAGGATAGAGCCATAAAAGCCCCATGAGAGCAAGAAAACTTGGAGTACTGTTCGTGTCAGATGTTGATGTATACTTTTAGAAAAACAAGCACAACTTGGAAGGCAAGTTCCTGTAGGATTAAAGCAGCAACACATCCAGGAAAGTTTAGGGCTCTGGGTGCAGAAAGTGAACCAATCGTGCTGGTTTTTTATCTCAGCTCAGGTATCATGCTGTGACATAATCTCCATATGTGGCCTCACACTTTTCAATAAAAGCAGGAAATAAGAACATAGGAGTAGTCTCATCCTCCTACTCCACTCCCACAGCCCACCCTTGCCCTGATGCTTAACTCTTGTCTCTCTAGGTCCTAAGCAAATCATGCTCCTTGCTTCAGCCTCAGCTTTGTCAGGTCTACACCACAGGTGAAGTACACAGGACACCTCCAGAATGGAGGGGCCACCAAGTCCCCCCTCAACAACAGGAGCATGGGTGCACATGCATAACTAGCAGGATACTAGCAGAAAAGGAAGTGAGTGCGGGGGCGGGGGCAGATAGTGAGACAGAGTAGAGAGGACAGGAAGACAAGAGAGGAAAGTGAGATTCTGCACTAGTCAGCCCACTGAGTTCTCCAGACCAGCTTTACTCACTCTCTGTTCTGATTTCCTTTGTTCTTCTTTCTTGCTTCTCAGTGGTGAATGTGTGCTCACCATTTGCTGTGTATTCCTCAAAAATATACAACACAAGTGCTCCTGGTTAACAGGCTCTTATCTACCTGCCCTCCGAGTGATGCATTCATTTTCATTTGTTTTCTGATCATTGCCAAATCTGAATGTCTAGTTGAAATGTCCCCACTGAACTCTGGATGCTGACTGGATACACTCACAAGCCACTTCTCACGTCCCTCAAATCTACAAACCAAAGCTCTCCACAAGCAATTTGGCTACCCAATCTCCTCACCACTCCTTGCCCCACATTCTATATTAAAATTATAAACTTCCAACTATCTTCTACTCTTAACTACTCATACTTCTTTCCACATGCAGCAGCTCAGACATATCCAGTGCTGTCCCTTGGCACAATCTGGGTGCAGGTGCCCTTGCTCAGAATCCCCTTGGTCCCTATACAAACACTCCATCCTGGTGGTTATCTGCAGTGGGAACCACTTGCAGTGTGTGGCTGTGATTTGCCCCTGTGATTGCTTCCTGTGAGCTCTGTAAAGGATTGACACTGCAGACACAACAAATGTTTGCTAAATGTTTTATGAAAAAGAAACAAGGTTACCAAGATAATCCATTTTTATGTCCCATTCCACTAACTTTACTTCAGTGAAAAAAATATAAGGCACAAGATCAAACTCAGCAATTAATCTCTTCTTTTATTGATAATTCCAACACATTTCTAGCATTTAACAATTTAAGAATTGCCTTCACATACATCATCTCATTTGATTCTTACAACAATCTTCACTTAAAACAAAGACATCTAGATAACTTGGTCTAAAGGTATGAGATAGGAATTCAACTTTTTTTAAACTCTAAGAAAAAGAATGCCTAAGCAGCATTTACTTTTTTCCCCTCACTATTGCTTTCTGTGCCATTATTTCCTTTTCTTCCCGTAAGTATGTCTATATGTTAGTCTGTGTCTGTCTGTCTACCTATTGACAGAGTCTACACTGCTAAGTTGCCCAGACTAGACCGAAACTTATGATCCTCCTGCCTTCGCATCTCAGAATGCTAAGATTATAGGCATGTACCACTATGCCCAGCTAAATCTACTCCTCTTGCCTTGTTTTGCTTCACTTGTTCTGTATATATATGTGACATCCTTATAACCCACATTTTAATTCTTAGAGTAAAGATGACTAAACAAAAAATTTCTATAAGGAATTTCCATCCTAAAAAACCATAGCATTTTAGACCAAAACAAATCCAAATACTACTTCATGAAAAATATCAAATCCTTTACCCAAACTGCCTTCTAAGCAAGGTTCAGTGGTACATATCTATAATCCCAGCACGTGAGAGGCTGAAGCACCCATCTATTACATAAAGTCAGTGGATAATGTTAGGGAATGAAAGTGGAAGTATTTATACACTACTAAGTAATGCAAGTAGAAAATGTTATCTGACACGAGTAAAACCACCTTCTTAAAGAAAAAAAGTAAATCTTTCACAATTCCCAAAGAGCTCAAGCAATGATCTTTCCTTTTTAATCAAGATTAAAAAAATTTTCCCTATCTTTGCAAACCAGAACATTCAGCACTCTCATGACTCTGCGAGAATACACTACCTGTTGCAAGACAGTGCCACAAGGGCAACATGTGGAAGAACTTCTGAAACTGATTTATAAATAGCAAACTATCACACTACTCAAAGCACCAGCAACTTGTGAGCTGACTGTATCTAGATTTCTTCTGTTGAACAGTCAGATCTACAGTGAAAGAAAAATCTATCTGTACAAATGCTAGGGGATATTTTTATTTATATAGTTTGATGTCTATCTTATGAGATAAATATATTTAAATAGCACAAAGTAAATAAAATCCAGAGAAAATACAAATAATTTTATCATCTTACAACATATATGCATACAAGCATACATGAACATACATACAGAGCTATGTATATAATATCCAACAAAAAAAAGTTTATCTACTTTGAAAAGGAAAATTTGCTAATTTGTTGATATTTTTATTGAAAAAAGTGCCAACTCTTTCTGTGAAATAGTAAACAAGTCACTAAACTCCATCTTTTGCTACTGATCTAAAACATTCCATAGACATGATGACAGTGTCTAATAGTTGACTTAATAATGGACAAGAGTTTTCAACACTAAAACCAATACATTGTAATAACTTTAATTACACACTCAGAGATATAAGAAATAATGAAAGGATGAGGGAATTGTAGAGCTACATCTGGTTTCACTCCTGGTTCTGTCAGGAATTACTAAATGAATGACCCATGGTAAAATTCATTTCTCTGAGCCTCAGTTATATACATATATAAAAGTATCACAATACATCACCATCTGTCTCTGATCATTCTCAGAGGACTAGAGCCTCTGAGATAATTAAACCTGACAGAAATTCAGAAAGACCATGTCCATCAGAAGTCCTAAAATCTGCCCAGGATTAGTGGCTAGAAGACTCAGCACACACGTAGTAGTATTCAATTTATGACTTCTCATACTGAAAGGATACAAAGCAAAGAGAAAAGGTGCGTGTGGCAAAGTCCAGTGTAACCCAAGGCCAAGCAAGGGCAGCTGCTAGAGGCAGGGAAGTCATCAGAGCTTTCGGCAATTTCAAAGGGCTGCAGGCAAAAATTGGAGTTCAGAGCTGCCAAGTGTCCTGAAAGAAGGGAGTTGCAGAGACATGACCGCAACATTCAACAGCTTTTTCCGAGGCATGTGACAAATTCTTAAATTGCATAGTACAAGAGGCCAAAAAGCATCATAAACCAGATAGCAGCAAAACAAACAAAATACAAAATAAATAAGCCACACAAATGTTTTGCCATTCACTAACCGACCTCTGGAGGGCTGCAATAATGAAAGCAGGGTGGGGAAAGCAAAGGTGAACAGTTTCACATATTTTGCAACCTTACCTCATGTCGGGTCTGCTGGCCAATGCATGGGGAAGCAGCACCTACCAGAGGACAGACAAATCCCCTTGCAAGGAAGGAAGGAGGAAGGAGGAGGGAGGGAAAGAGGGAAGGAGGGAGGGAAGGAGGGAGGGAAGGAGGAAGGGAGGGAGGGAGGGAAGGAGGGAGGGAGGGAAAGAAGGAAGGAAGGGAGAAAGGAAGGAAGGAAGGAAGGAAGGAAGGAAGGAAGGAAGGAAGGAAATCTATAGTTCTCAAGTATTACACAGTACCTGGCATCTAAACAGATGTCACCAGGCACAGCAAGAGACAGACCCAGAAAGAAAATCCAACAGAAACAACACAGGTGATTGACTGTAGATGCTAGCAGACATGACCTTTCTGATAATCATGATTAATATGTCTAAGAAAAGAGATGACAGATAAGGAATTTCATCATTTATTCTCTATTTAAAAAGATAATCACTTGGAAACATCTAAAACTAGAAAACATAAAAATGAAATGTCAAAGGCTTAAAACTATCTTTAGGACAGAGGTAAAGAATTCACAAAGCTGGGGGCCCGGCGGGATGGCTCAGTGGTCTAAAGCGCCTGCTTGGGAAAGCTTGAGCGGCTTCAGGGACAGCGGTTTGATCCCCGGCACCACATGCTGCGCCAGTCCTGCCCTCGGGGTGGGCTGAGCCGGCCATAAAAATGAGTGAATAAATAAAGGTTCTGAAACAAGAAAAAAATAAATAAAATTAAAAAAAAAAAAAAAAAGAATTCACAAAGCAGAACAGAAAATTTCAGACTAAACTGAGAAACGAGAGTAAGACGAATCAGAAACTAAAAACTTAATGTAAAATATTCATGCAGATGAGAAAACAATGTGGCAGGCATGGTATGTAAAAAGCTATTATCTGGAGATTTTCTAAAAACAATAAAAGACTAGAACTGAAGGCTTAAGGATGACTACAAATCCCAAGTAGAATAAATACAAAGAAAATCAGCCTTCAAGACTCAGCTAAACTGCTAAAAAACAGAAACAAGAATATACAAAAGGATCCAGAGAAGACATGCCCCTTCAAGAACCAAAAGACTGACAACTGCTAACTCAATAAAACAATGATAATCCAAATGCAATACAGAGATATCTCTAAAGTGCTAAAGGAAAAACAAGAACCTAGAATTCTCTACTGAACATATAGTACTCAAAATTGAAACTGAAAAAAGGAAATTTCCCAACAAAAATAATAAAATAATTTGTTGCCAACGGACATGCACAGAAAGAAACATGAGAGGGAGTTATTCAGGTAGAAGAAAAGTAATCTCAAATGGGAGCAAAAATGAAGAACAGTGGAAACGTTGTTCACCTCCCCACCCCACTGCCACCCCCATTTCTTCTTGTTTTTCTTTTTCACCACCCTGGGAATTGAACCCCAAGGCTTGGACATCTTAGACAAGAGCACTGTATCATGGTGCTACTGCCCCAGCACTTTTTATGATTTTGAGGCAGGGTCTTGGAATGTTGCCCAGAATGGTCCTGAAATTGTAATCTTCCTGACTCAGTCTCCCAGGTAGCTAGAATTACAGACATGCACCACTGTGCACGTCTAGAAAAGTAAATTTCTGCCTAAAGCAGTAGTAAGTGTGATAAGCTTTAAAATACATGTAATTTAAATTAAAATACGTGGCATCAGTGTGAAAGATGGGAAGGTAAACAGAATGAACATATACTAATATCGAAGGCACTGCCTGCAAAGGGATTAAGTGATAATTTATATTATACTCTAATGAACTAAGGATCCACCTTGTAACCTCCTGGATATCAATAAAATAATTAGAAATGAAACAAGCTTGCCAGATAACAAAAGATGGAACAATTAAGAGTAAGTACAGCCATTATAAGACAAAGAGGACAGACCGGGTTATAAAATATAGTTACATGGGTCATAGAATATTCATATTATATAATAAAACTGAATAAAAAGATGGAAAAGGATATATTATGTAAATGTTAGCCAAAGAAAGCAAGGCAGCTAGGTTAATGTGCAACAAAGTAGACTTTTCAGCAAAAAGCCTAACTAAGAGACATTTCAGAATGATAAAAGGGTCTCCTCCACTGAATAACACAATTACCACATGTGTCCATAATACAACCTCAAAATAAAACAGGCTAAAAAGTAGGCACATTCACATGCAGAGGGGAAACCTGAAAACACCTGCTAGAACCAGTAATGATATATAAGATACTGATAACTACATAGCAGTTCATCCTCAGTAAGCAGAGTGCACATTACTTTCAAATACAAATAAACATACTGAGTATACATGGTTCTTTTAGTTTTTTAAAATCTTTTATTTATTTGGCATAGGGTCTCCCTACACAGCTCAGGCTCAGAGACCCTCCTGTCTCAGCTTCCTCAGTGCTGGGATTATAGGCATGCACCACCACACTCGATTTTGGTGGCTGGCATAGCGCTCTTGAAGTTCTGGGGCCAGGACGGCATGTAGTACTGGGGATCAAACCCAGGTCCTTGTGCTTGTGAGGCAGACACTTAGTCCACCAAGCTATCTCCCCAGCCCTACATGATTCTTTATTCTGACATAACATATTCTTATTTTAAAGTCTGAAATAGACATGTGAAAAGATTTCACTTTTCCATTAGGCTATCAAGAATATGACTATAAAAATTACCTAATTCCCTAGACAGTTAAATCCTAGACTAAGAATCTAACTTGGTATTTGCCTACAGCTCAAATGTAAGGAACACTTCCTTTATGATAAGCCTCAAAGGTTTCCCCATAAGCAAATCTTGACTAGGATCATAAAGTGTTTGTGTCAGTTGCAAACTTATTTCCTAACTGATTTCAATCTCCTCTGCGACTGTGAATACAGCAGTACTTTATCTACTCAACACAAATATAAAAATAGTGCACTTTTATTAGATGCAACCATAACTTCCAAAAGACTAAAGGTGCATGGCATGGCTTCTCTGTATAGGAAGTGTTCCAGTAACAACTGCAGCTCTGACAGTTTTCTAGATATTACCACTCACTGACTCTCAGGATACAAAAGAGACTTGTGTGTGTATATATATATACTACAGTCATTGGAAAGGAAGAACTTTAAAAAAAAAAAAAAAGATAAGCTTGACGAGTGCTACCTGCACTTTATTTTCAAAAATAAAGAGTATCAACACGGAGCTTTCCTACATAGCTGTCCTGTCCATGACAGTACTGGGGACAAGACAGAAGGCTTTTAACCAAGAACACCATAATGCAAACTGGTCCAAAGGGCCACAGTTCACTCCCTTATTAAAAATATACTCTGCCTCTATTAAAACATGTTACATTAGACTTTAAGAATACAAGCATATTAACTAATACACATTAAAAGAGTTCTCTAGCTTACATTCCATTTTTTATTTGCTGCATTAGGAACTATTTCTTTTCAAATTTTCTGATGTCCATGAAAAATGCATAAAAGCAAACTAAATACTGATACATATTATCACATGGATAAACTACAAATACATGTTCAATGAAAGAAGTCAGACATAAAAGTTCACATACTGTGTGACTCTATTTATATAAAATATCCAGAATAAGTGAATCTATACACAAAGAAAGCAGACTCCCAAAGGAGAGGAAATCTCTGTCCATTAAGCAGTAACACCCAGCCCATTTTCTAGTTTTCCTTCATTGAACATGTATATCAGTATTTAATATATATCTCTGATTTTTTTTTTTTTTTTGCAAGAAGAATATCAGGTATGCCTGGGAATCCTGCTGTCCCATAGAACATCAGAGTCATAAAAGACTGACAGACATCATAGGAGTTGTGGGAAGGGGCCAAATTGGGGTAATTTGAGCATTAGACTAAATGACAGCTACAGATTGAAGTTCACTGTATTAAAATTGAAACATACATTCAACATGTACATATTTTAAAATGAACAAATCAAACATTTGGGGCAGGGGAGACAGCTCAGCAGTATAGGTGCCTGACTGGCATGTGCAAGGTCCCAAGTTCAATTCGAAGTACAACAGGAGGATCCGGAGGGGGAGAGGGAGGGAGGAGAAGCCGGTGAGATAGGTCTGTGGACTAAGCACCTGCTTAGGCAAGCAAAGGGACCAAGGTTCAATCCCCAGTACAACATGCTGCACTGGCCCTGCCCTTGGGCATGCTGAGCCAGCAACCAAGTCTGGGCATGGTGGCATGCCCTTGTCATCCCACGGCTGCAGAAGCTGAAAACAGGAGGATCACTATGAATCTGAGCTGCATAGTGTGACCCTGTACAAAACACATAAATAAGAAATATAATAAAACAAAATAATAAAGTTTGATGAGAAATGGGTCACTCATATAGGTGCAAAGCATATCCTTGTAAAAATACTTATTACTAACTACCTTTACAGTGTATTTGACAGACACTATCTTTTTTTTTTTTTTTTTTTTTTTTTTTTTTTTTTTTTTTTTTTTTTTTTTTTTTTTTTTTTTTTTTTTTTTTTTTTTTTTTTTTTTGTCTTTTTGAGACAGGGTCTCACTACGCAGTTGAGGCTGGTCCTGAGCTCACTTTTGTAGCCCAGGATGGTCTCAAACTCGCACCAATCCTCCTGCCTCAGCCTCCCTAGTGCTGGGATTACAGGCGTAAGCCACCACGCCCGGCTTACAATGTATTTGGCAGACACTATCTTAACTAAGTGATAAAAGGTAACATGTTGAGTAATAGGACAAACTAAAACTTCACACCTCAACAAGATGTAATGAGAGAAATTCTTCCAAAGATGCACAACCTAAAGTCAGTAACGGGAAGACAAACAACTCAGGCTGGGGACCTATAACCCTCAAATCAGCAAGGTGCACAAGTTAAGGAGAAATCAGAGATATGTACAAAATTTAGAGAAGAAGAAGAATAACCACATGGAAGAGGTGACTAGTTGTGTAACAATACACAAAAGAGAGAATAAAACCTCAAAGGAAAAACCACCCATCTTTTGACTATTTCACTTGTATTTTATATGCACACAGTGACAGAAACAGCAGGTTCTTAATGCTTCTGTTCACTGTCTCCTTACAGAGTTGGATGAAGCCTATGAACTCAGTCTCATAATCCTACTTTAAATACATAAATACAATTACAAAGAAAACCAATTACTATGATTATCAAAATGTGAAAAATGTGTGGCACAGCAGTATATGTAATAATATACTTCTTCAAAATAGATGGCTTTCCAAATATATATTTGCTCCTTCTAAAAGAGACTAGCATAGCACAGCTTCTAAAGTTTTCATAATTGTAAATATTTCAGGATAACTAAAAT
>PVJA010009343.1:0-36738 GCA_004027025.1 Myocastor coypus
GTTGGTTGGCTACCTCTGCCGCCATTTTGTTGCTGTTCCGCCGCCATGAACTGGATGCTCTCCGCCCTGCTCCACTCAGCCTTGGGCCAGCCGAATATGGACTGAAACCTCTACGAACTGTGAGCTAAATAAACCTTTCCTTCCTTCATTTTGAGTGTTGGGTATTTGTCCCAGCAACGAGCAAAAAGTAACTAATACACTGCCTTAGGGTGAGACAAGACCTATTGAAGCCCAACCAGTGACTATGTCAGAGGCGCTCTTCAGCAGCTTCATCACTCTCAGCCCTTGCTAGCCCAAGGGACCTCCTACCCCACCCCAAACATTTGATTACCTACCTAACCTTAACCTTATTGTAGGCAGCTAAATTAGATAAAAAATCTTACGGGCAGTCAGACAGGGCAAGGCCCTCAAGGAGACAGGATGGGAGACAAGGTGACTTTGCCACTTTGGAAGAGACAGACCCTGCTGCTGCAAGCCAACCTCAGAACAAAAGAGTAAACAATGCAGCTCCATGCTTGCCTAGGGATGGGCGCCAGGGATTGACGTTCTAAACAGGTATCAGTCACCTTGAAAAAGCCTGAAAGAGTCACTAACCTAACCCCCAACAGGAAGAAACCCTGTCCCACATTCATGCGGCTTGCTCCGTGACTCACTTCCCTATTTGATCCTGAGTGAGTCAATTTTACCTGAGCAATGGCGCTTATAATCTCATGGGTTGACCAGTTTTGTCCCGCCTAAGTGAGTGTCCACGTTCTCTACCCTAGATATGCCTCCCCACATGGTTTACTCTATTAAAATTTCTGAAAGAGACAGCTTCCTGCCTGGAGCAACCCACTCAGGACTCCTTTTGTCCCTCTCTCCAACAGAAGCTTTCTTTACCCCCAATAAATATTCTGTTCTTAACCCCTGCTTGTTCTTTATTATTTTATTTTTAAAAATTTATTTATTTATTTATACTGGGGATTAAACTCTGGACCTTGCGCTTGCCAGGCAGGCACTTATGCTACTGAGCTATCTCCCAACCTAACCCCTGTTTGTTCGTAAAATTCATTCTTCGGTTTTAGAGAACACAAACTCATGCCGAGTTTCACTCTTCTATATCAACCTTAAGCTCCCAGGGCCTCAGGGCAGGAACCAGTTACCCAGGAGAACAAGGACCTCAGTTTCGTTATTCTGAACACTGACTCTTCTTTCTGGCACTGTCCTCTGAGCTGCCTGCAGGGACAACGTCTGTGCTGCGGGCCCGCGGTAAGGTGAGGATCCCACTCTCAGAACTTAGACAGCCTGGCTGATCTGGGCTTCTGGGACTCACCTGACCCCTGGAGCAGCACTGGAGTTGGAGAGCATCCAGGGCCGTCTAAGGAGCCAGCCATTTCTCTTGAAGGCTACGTCCTGGCCTTCACTGCTGCCCATGTCCGCAGGAGCTGGAAGGAAGAGACCAGAAAATGCCAGGCGCCTTTCCAGCACAAAAGGGTGCACAGCTATCAACACATTTCACCAGTCTGGAAGGAACCCACAGCTCCTCCTGGCTGCACCTGCCTGCTCCTTGCCCCTTAATCCACGGCAGGAACGTTCTTTAGCATCTCTCTGGCCGGCTTCGGGGTGAGGGTGGTGCGTCCTCATGCTTCCAGCAAGGCCCAGTGTCCTCCGCGCTCGGGCTCGCTCAGCCCCTCCACTGGCCTTCTGGATGCCTGAGCTTCACCTCGGGTGAATGCAGGTGACTTGTTAGATCAACTCCAGAGCGGACTGTCTGGCTACTAGGAAACTTCAGTCAGGTATTTTGACAATGGGCTGAAAGAACAGGCTTTTGGCATGTACAAAGACTTGGAGAAGGGCGGGGCGGGGCTTCCGGAGAAGAATGGGCTGGGCTGGGCCGCTGCCACCGTTCACCCCGCGTCAGCCGTCAGCCACAAGGCTTGTTACAGGCCTCCCCGCATTGTCTATCCCACCCCGCATTGTCTATCCCACCCCGCATCTTTGTCCGCCCTTCCAGGGCTGCAGTCCCCATTGCCGAGGTTGTTTTCCTCTAGATCACCTTTTCAGTGTTCCATAGACATTGCACGAGGAATCTGGCCAGGCTTATGGAAATACGTGGTGAGTTGGGGAAAGGTTAAAAAAAAAAAAAAACCTTAAAACATCATGTCTTGAGCCGGGGTGGTGGCGCATGCCTGTAATCCCAGCACTTGGAAGGCTGAGGCAGGAGGATCAGTGTGAGTTCGAGACCAGCCTGGGCTACAAAAGTGAGCTCAAGGCCAGCCTAAACTGCACAGCGAGACCATGTCTCAAAAAGACAAAAAAACAAACAAACAAACAAAAACTTCAGATCTTCTCTTAGCACACAGAAGAGCAGAGTCTTACACAACTGCTAGAACACAGAAGTTCTCTCTGGGTCTCCCGGAAGCAAGAGTAAAAGACCAATTGCAGCAGCTGCCCAGGTGTTTAAGTGTGATCAGATTGGCGACTGGTGGGTAGAAACAGAGTCTTGTCATTTCTCAAAACTAAGGATGGAGAGGAATCTTCCAGTGAGCCTGGCCAAGAGCTCTGCTATTGTTTCATCCAGGGTGACTCTAATTTCTCCTGAGAATTTGAAAGGTTTTGGCTTTGGATAGCAGCTCCTTTTCTGAGCCCAGTTAACTCAAGTAACAGTGACTAACTCCTTTGATGCCAATGAGAAAATCACATGCTGATACAGACAGATAAAGCATCCCAGCAACAAGCAAAGAAAGGCATTTTGTAGCTTAGTAAGAACAAAGGACAAAAATGTTATCTGTAAAACAAACCTGGAAACCCTTACACCAAAGAACTACATGTGAAGTTTGCCGCATCCATGCTGCAGCACCCTTTGCACTGACCGGCGCGCCCAAAGTAGCTCAGTAATGACCATCATTAATTGCATCTTCTTTAGTATCTCCTGTCTGTTACTTAGAACTGTATTTAACCCTTGCTTCCTTGCTTGTGCATGGGATTCACCTGGTTTAGTCTGCAGTGCTTCTTTTGGCCAGCAGGGGTCACTAGTTAACACTCGAAGAAACCTTTAAAAACAAGTTCTTTAATCCCTACTTTAGTTAAAACCTTTCAGAGAACCTAAGTGTAAGCAATGGAAAGTTCAAATTCCTAACTAGTAATTCACATGCCCTTCAATTTTGTCCCAACCCACTTTTTAGACCTGAACTCATACCAGTTCAGGCACCCATTCAATCCCCAGAGATTTCTTATTTATGTAATAAGGTGCTACGGCTAGGTGCTGGAAATAAAAGCTTGTCAGAAATGTTATCTCCTCTGGAGAATTTGCCTGCCTGAGGAAGGCCTGTGCTGCTACATCGAAGCAGGGGCACTCTGACACCCACACACACACACATTGAAAGTGGGTGCTCTTATTTATTTTTCCAGCAGGAGATCAGAATGAATGGTCCAGACTGGTGGGGCTGTTTGGCTCAACTGGGCCAGTTTGGGACATGGTTCCCATCCATCTGGTTGCCTCACAGTTCCAGCAATAAGAAAAGAGCTTCAGCGTGGGGTATGAGAAAGAAAGCATAGAACAGGGCTGGGGAAATAGCTCCATGGTCCAAGTACCTGTCTGGTGAGTGCAGGACCTGGGTTAGATCCTCGGTACTGCATGCCACGCCAACCGGGAAACCAGGCACGGTGGTGCATGCCTGTGATCCCAACGCTGGGGAGGCTGAGACAGAAGGATCACTACCAGTCTGAGCTGTGCAGTGAGGCCTTGTACCAAATAAATAAATAAATAGATTTTTTAATTAAAAAAAAATAAAGCAGAAAACAAACTGCCTTTTGAGTAAGAACATTTGAAATCACACTTATTGTTGCTACCCATATTCGATATAGACCTCATCATATGGTCTCATCTTGCTGCAAGGAAGGCTGAGAAAGATGCTCACGTGCTAGACAGTAGTGTGCCTGCCTACCAATATGGAGCAGCTGTAACCAGCTAGCCTATGAAAAGCCTCTCTCTCTCTGTCTCTCTCTTTTTCTGAAAAAAACCCTATTTTCTGATATGTCAACCAGTTATTAATCACACATCACACATTCTATGATGCCAGTTCATAGAATATTTTTTTCCTGTCTTTTTTAAAAAAAAATTTATTTTATTTTCTTGTTTCAGAACTTCTGTTTGTGTATTTATTTTTATGGCCGGCTCAGCCTGCCCTGAGGGCAGGGCTGGTGCAGCATGTGGTGCCGGGGATCGAACCTCGGTCCCTGCAGCCACCTAAGCTTTCCTAAGCAGGCGCTTTAGATCACTGAACCATCCTGTCGGGCCCTTTCATTTTTGAGACAGGGTTTTGGTATGCAGTTCAGGCTGGCCTTGAGCTCACTTTTTATAGCCCAGGCTGGTCTTGAACTCATACCAATCCTCCTCCTCAGCCTCCCAAATGCTGGGACTACAGGCGTGCATCACCACGGCCCGGCTTAGTTCACAGATATTTAGCTTGGTTCATTAACACAGGTAAGTGATGACTGGTGGATTTTGACCCACTTTCTTTCTTTCTTTCTTTTTTTTTTTTTTTTTTTTTTTTTTTTTTTTTTTTGTCTTTTTGAGACAGGGTCTCGCTGTGCAGTTGAGGCTGGCCTTGAGCTCACTTTTGTAGCCCAGGCTGGTCTCAAACTCGCATCGATTCTCCTTCCTCAGCCTCCCAAGTGTTGGGATTACAGGTGTGAGCCACCACGCCTGGCTTGACCCACTTTCAAATTCCTAAGAGAAAGGATCTCAGGGGCCATTCCTGGCCCTGAGTCAGACCTTCACCCCTCGCCATCATCAAAACTATAAATGTCCCTGAGGTGACAGAGGTTTGGAGATGTGAGGATAGCTAAGTAGAATAATATGAACGGAATGCAGTGTCAACGGTTTACTGTGCACATTTCTTATTAGTGAGATACGTATTCCAACCCTTCTGGGATGACAAGTGTTCACAATAACAGCTGAGGTGACCAATTTTCAGGGAATAAAACAAAATTCAGTTTATTTTCTACTCAAGAATGAAACATTTGGGGCCATTCACTCAGGCCCCCTTCTGTCCCTCTTAGATAGAAGCTTTCTGTCAGTAAATACTTCCTACTCTTAAACAAAAGAAAAGAAAAGAAACATTCTAGTTGAATCTTAGAGGATGAGTAGAAGCCGGTTGGGTAGAAGAAAAGAAAGCACTTTCTGGAATGCAAGCAGCTTGCGCAGAGCCTTGTCATTGCGGAGGGGCAGGTTATTTGCTGTAGGGAGGCAGAAGTGAGTGGTGCCGGGAAGGCAGGCAGGCACCGGTGAGAAGTGGGCGGAGTCAGATTGCCTTGGTTTTTCTACAGCAAGCCAAGAAATGAGACTCTGTCCTGCTATGAGACACTGGGATGCCTTCCCACCCCAGGAGCTAGCTTCATGTCCCTAAATCTTTGTCTGTCCAGGGACATTTATAGTGTTTGAGGACTAGGGGAGAATGCCTGATGTAGCATCTGGGAATGGCAGCTCAGACCCTTCCTGTCAAGAATTTGAAAGTGGGGTTAAAATCCACTAGTCACCGCTTACCCGTGTTAAGGAACCAAAATAAAAACTGTAGCAGCCGGGTCTGGTGGCTCACGCCTGTAATCCCAGCACTTGAGAGGCTGAGGCAGGAGGATTGGTGCGAGTTCGAGACCAGCCTGGGCTACAAAGGTGAGCTCAAGGCCAGCCTCAACTGCATAGAGAGACCCTGTCTCAAAAAGGAAAAAAAAAAAAAAAACTAGCAGAAGCTGTGGGGGACCTGAGAGCTTTGGCTGCAGGACCAGACAGAGGTGGTGCGCACAGTACAGAAGGCTGCGGCAGGGGACAGCTTGAAGGAGGAGCAAGGGCGGGGACAGGTGTCCCAGGCTTTCTCCTGCTCTTCCGTCTTAAGCTCCAGTCCTTCCCGAGGCTGGACTGGGCACCTCCTCTTGTAGACCCCCTTATCCCTTGTTGTTCTCCATGGTTTTAGTTATATACAGCAAATCTAACCCGAAAATAGTAAATGGGAAATGCCAAAATAAACAATTTGTAGGTTTTAAATAATGCTGTTTATATCATTATAATCTATCTTGTTATCTGCTGTTATTAAACTCTTATTACAATTTCATTAAAATTAATTATATCTACATGCATATGCATAGGAAAAACTGTATAGAGTGTCTGGTTCTTTTCATGAGTTCAGGTATCTGTACAATGTCAGGGAACAAACCCTTATGGATAAAGGCGACTGCAATGCTCAGGTTCCACTAGACCCTCCCTATAATACCTCCTTGTTTTCTTTTCCTTGTTTTCTTAAATTAGCTTAAGGAGAGCCAGCCAAATATCTCAGCAGATTAAAGCACCTGCAAAGAGGCACAGGTGCAGGGGGCTCAATGCCTGGGTCTGCCATGTGGGTGTGGTGGTGGCCACCTGTAATCCCAGCTGTTGGGAGGCTGTAAACAGGTGGATTACTACAAGTCCAATCTAGTAGTGAGACCCTGAACACCCTGTAGACCCTTCCCTAAAATACAAAAAATAAAATAAGTAAATAAATAAATAAAATAAAAAATAAATATCCTAAGCAATAAGGATATTTTTGTTAGTTTTTTTTTTTTTTTTTGTGGGACCAGGGTTCGAACTCACGACCTTGCACTTGCCCAGCAGGCACTTGTGCCTCGGAGCTATCTCCCCAGCCCCCTTGTTTTCTATTTTTATGATTTTTGTTTGTTTTCTGATATTGGGGATAGAATCCAGGGGCTTTTAACTGACTACCACCACCGCCAGCCCTTTGTATTTTTTTTCTTTGTATCCTTTTGTTTTAAAAACCAGGGATCGAACTCAGGACCTTCCACTTGCCAGGCAGGCACTTGTGCCCCTGAGCTATCTCTCTGGCCCTCTTTCTTTGTATCTTCTTGAGACAAGATCTCACTCAGTCACCCAGGCTGGCCTCAAACCTGTGATCATACTGCCACCTCCTGAGGTGCTGAGATTACAGAGGCATGTGTCACTATTCCCTGAGAGAGTAAGATGTTATTTATGGCATAGACTAAACTAATGCTACTGCTGATAAAGAGAGAGAGGAGACAGAGAGAGAGAGAGAGAGAGAGAGAGAGAGAGAGAGAGAGAGAGAGGCAAGAGAAGGAAAGAAAAAGAAAGAAGGAAAGAAAGAAAGAAAGAAAGAAAGAAAGAAAAAAAAAAAAAAGACAGACTTTTCTGAACTACTTGTGGCTGCGCTGATGTCTCCCTCTTCCACAGCTGGCTCTCAGTGTGTGTCACTACACACCTTTCACCTGCTCATGGAAGAGCAGGGCACAGCTTGTTTTGTGCAATTTCTGTTCTTTCCTTCTTCCTAGGTAGTCAGTCACCGCACTCCCAGTCTTGTGTCTGCCACATTGCGGCAAGGCACAGAGCTAATGTCTGTCAGGCCCCCGTACTGATAGCCATGGCCATATCAGTAAGTGCCGGCTGGTGGGGTTGGAGGCAGAACAACTCGTGACAGCTTGGAGGAAAGCTCCGCAGAAGGGACCAGGCGCGTACTTCCTTCTCTCTTCCCCAGTCCTGCTGTGTGGGACGGTAATGCAGAGGCCGGAGCTGTGACATCCACCCAGGAGCATAAGATGATCTTGGGGATAGAAGCAGTCTTGGTCACGTTCTTGTCACTGGAACACAATGCAGTTTAAGGGAGGAGAAATTTATTTCGGCTCATGGTTCAGAAGTTTCAGCCCATGATCAGCAGTTTCAAATACAGAACAGGTATGGTGGGAAGGCCTGGACAGAGGAAAGCTGCTCACGTCATGGTGACCAGGAAAAGAGAGAGAGAGAGATGAGGCGGGGGAAGATCCATCCCTCCGTCACACCCCGTGGCCTGTGTCTTCTCACCAGGCCTCCTTTCTTCACAGCTCATCTGGCTCTAGGGTCCTCATGAGTCAGTCACCTTCATCAAGCCCACCTCCGAGCACACGTCCAAACAAACCATGACAGGAGCCAGGCCTCTCACGGCAATGAGAGCAAACTCTGCTCACCACACTGTATCATACTAGTTCAGGGCTGTCATGTACATTAGTTTTGAGAGATAAATAAACTTATGTTATGTTTAAATCACTGTTATTTTTGGCTTTCCTGTGACTCCCAGTGAAACCTAACCCCCATCCTGCAACTTAAGCCCTTGAAATTTTCCCACAGATCCTGAGCTCTGGGGAGCCAGGGCTGACTCCGATGCATCACTGCACTGCGCACAGCCATCCTTCAGATTAGGTTCATGTATATGACACAAGCTTCACTCTGACCCTAACCACGTTGGCTCCACTCTACAAATATCCCCTTGTACCCACCAGGGGATGCTAGCAAGCTGGGAGGTGCCGTCTCTCTCCTCCCACAAGCATGACTTCAGACCTTCTGCGTTCTCTGCAGATTCTTGCGCTCTCAGCTGTGACTATGCTGCTACCACACTGAGAGAGTAGTTGAAACAGGAATTTCCTCTTCTTCTTCTTTTTTTTTAGACAAGTTTTTATTTATTTATTTAATAAAATAAATAACAATATGACAGTTTAATAAATAACAATATGACAGTTTCAAAACACATTAGTAGTATATTCGCAATAATTGACACATTGCATATTGTTGTCCTCATAGTAGTTATACAGAGCACAGGCTGTGGACATGATACATTTTCTGACTGAGATCGATAAGGAAAGAAAAAAAGAAAAAATTTCTTCTCTTTGAAAATTGAGGGAAGGTAGTTGTATACACAGTCCAATGTTCCTTATTTGCATTGGGTTACCAGTGAAACCGGCAATGCTGGAGGCTGTTGATTTAAGCCTTTTTTTTTTTTTTTTTGTCTTTCTGGAGACAGGGTCTCGCTATGCAGTTGAGGCTGGCCTTGAGCTCACTTTTGTAGCCCAGGTTGGTCTCGAACTTGCACCAATCCTCCTGCCTCAGCCTCCGGAGTGCTGGGATTACAGGCATGAGCCACCACACCCGGCTTGATTTAAGCCTCTTACAGGTCATCATACTAATCTCATTCTGCGTTTTATGCCTCATAATTAAGCTTTTCCGCTGGGTGATCAAGGGCAAGTTAAAGCAAGACCTGCATAACAAAACATTCATCTTTTGTATCTTCTGAGGTCAAATCCCCTCAGGATTAATTTTGGAACCATGTACAGTGCTTTGTAGAATCCTCTTCTTGTCCAAACCCGATGCAGGCCCTCAATTCCTGCCCCACATCTTGGTCATGAGTCTTTCATGGGAACACACACTGTCCTGCTCTCTCCCCTTTCCTCCACCCCTTCTCCACCTCCTTTCTCCTGTAGGACCTCCACCCTCTCCTACAGGACCTCCTTTCCACCAAGGCTACTGGTAGCCCTGATGACACACATTTATTTCTCCAGCCCAGTCCCTGTATCTGACTGCCAATTTCATATTTCTTGTTTTGACTGCCTACAAGGCACCATGAACTGGACACTCTTAAATACTAAACTCCAGGTCTTTTCTCCTGAACATGGCACCTCACCCATCAAGTGAATGGCTAGAGACTTAGATGCCATTCCTAACCTTTCCCTCAGCCCTTATCCAATCTATTCCTGTGTATTATTGGTTTTGCCTCCAAAATACCTGGAGTCTGTTCACTTTCCTCCCTTCCTATCACCATCTCTGCTTGGCTGTCTCCCAGGCTCCTGTAGGGATTTAGCTGTAGCCACCTATGCCGATGCTCTACTCACGTGGTCCGTTCTTCACATGGCTGTAAAGGAGACTGTTTCAAAACACAAGGTGGAGAAGAGCATCCCCCTACTTAAAACCCAACATGAGGCTCCCACCGATCACAGACTGAGGACGGGCACCGCTGGCAGGGACCCCAGAACCCCAAGTGCACTAGTCATCACTCCACACTGGCCAGGATCCCTTCTTGGATGGAGCTTTGTCATGCACTGCTCCTCTGCCTGGAAGGCACCCCTACCTCATCCAGGGAACGCTTGGCCTGTCTGCGCACTGGCTGTTTCCTCAGTGGCTGCTCAGAGGTCTCTGGCTGAGACAGAGCTCACTTTTTCTCACACCCACACCCACCCACACACACACACCCTTTGCACCCCTCCTGCTGCTATGTGGCCCTCCATTTGTCTGTGTGATGGCTGGCTTGATATCTGGTGTCCTTGTGGTTCTATAATTCCTCAACCAGACCACCAGTGCCCGGAAAACAGGAACATTTTTTGTCCACTAATGTCCATGCAAGTGCCTGATCTGTTGCTAGTGTCACTTCTCACCTGGAATAGCTAGCAGGATTGAAGCTCTATTTCACAAAATATGAATTTACCTATAAATACAACATAATACTCTACATGGAAAACCCAAAAAACTCTACCAAGAAGCTCCTAGAATTAAACAAATTCAGTAGCTTAACGGGATATGAAGTCAACACCCAAAAATCAATAGCATTCCTCTACACAGATAATACACTCACTGAGAGAGAAATTAGAGAGACAGTATCTTCACAATAGCATCCATAAAAATGAAATACTTAGAATTAATCTAACAAAGAAGGTAAAAAAAAAAAAAAGCTATCAATGAAAATTACAAAGAGATAGAAGAGGATTTCAGAAAATGGAATGATATTCCTTGCTCCTGGACAGGTAAGACCAACATTGTGAAGATGGCCACACTCCCAAACTGTTACACAGATTTAATGCAACCCCTATCAAAACACTATCAACATACTTCACAGATCTAGGTAAAACATTCCTAAATTTTATTTGTAACCAGAAAAGACCAGAATAGCAAAGGCAATCCTGGCCAGCAAAGGCAAGGCATTTTGAAATTATGCTATAAAGCTACTGTGATAAAATCAGCAAGCTACTGGCAAAACAAAACAAAACAGACCTGAAGATCAATGGAACAGATTATAAGATGCAAATACACACTCAATCACCTTATCTTTGACAAAAGGGCCAAACATGTTCACTGAAAGAAAGATATCCTATTTAACAAATTTTGCTGGAAAAACTAGCTCTATACATGCCAAATACTAAAACTAGATCCAAGTCTATCACCATGTACTAAAAAAAAAAGTCAAAATGGATTAAAGATGTAAACATTACACAGAAACACTAAATCTTCTGGAAGAGAGAGTAGGTGGAAATCCTGAAGACATAGGGCTAGGCAGAGAGTTCATGAACAAAAACAAAACTGCACGGGAAACACTTCAAAGAATCAACAGCTGGGATCTCATCTGATTGAGAAGTTTCTGCACATCAAAAGAAATCACCAACAGAATGAAAAGACAACACACAAACTGAGAAAAAATCTTAACCAACAATCACTCAGAAAAGGACTTCTATCTAGAATATATAAAGAAGTGGAAAAAAAAATCAGCTCCACAAAATTCAAATACCCAATCCAAAATTGGGCATGAGATGAACACACACTTCTCAGAAGAAGAAATATAGCTGACAAATAAATACATGAAAAAATGTCCCACAGCACTGGTTATCCACGAAATGCAAATCAAAATACCAGTGAGATACCATCTCACTCCAGAAAGAATGGCTATCATAAAGAAATCAACTAATAACAAATGCTGGAGACTGTGGGGAACTCTTCTCCACTGTTGGTGGGATTGTAGACTGGTACAACCACTATGGAAATCAGTCTGCTGATGCCTCTAAAATCTAGGTTTGACTGAAAATATGTAATATAACAAACCTTATTAAATTTAATTCTTATTTTAAAACTTTGTACCATTTGTACTGCCACTTATTACTCTGTTTTTGTCTTTGTTTTTACTCTTCAAAAGAAAATATTTAAAAATTGGGGAAAAGATAAATTTACCTGTGAACAACATGAATCATCCTTTAATGACAGAACATGGTCCCTTGAGCAACACTGCAGTTCTCTTGGCTTGTTCTATCATAGGTAGGCTAGGAGCTGCCCACTAACCTGCAAGTCACTAGATATTATGGCTTGGGTCTAGGCTTCTCCGAAAGGCTACGCACTCAATGGGGCTCTTCAGAGCCCGCTGGGTCCGGAGTGTGTGATACTGGTGTTGAGGATATGTGGTACCATGAGCCCACTGATTGGCTCCTGCATAGATCCAGGTATGAATAGCAGGAAGTCCCACCCTGGGTGCAGGCGACACCAATCAATAGGGTTATAGCCTGGTTTGAGTATAAGAGAAAAACAAGGAAGGCGGCTGGCTTCTTCCATTGCTTCTGTTACTGCTTGTGCCCTCCTGCCTTGTTACCTCTTGCCCACTTCTCTCCAGTACCCCTCTGTTATTCCACTCTGCCTCAGAGTCCATCAAGTAGGGGTTGAAACTCCTACAAACTTTGAGCCAAAAGAAACTTTTCCTCCTTTAACTTGTAAGTGTTGGGTATTTTGTCCCAGTAACAAGAGGAGTTCCCTAGAGGCACAGGGCAGATGCAGTCCATTCACCAACTTATCGATGTATTTAATCAACCAATGTTCATCAAGAGCCTGTTGGGCAGAGTGGTAGAAATTGGAGGACGTGGAGATAAATAAAACAAAATAGTTGATGGCAGAGCTGCCTTGTAGAGCTAGGCAAGTTGTGCACTGCACAAAGGAACCAGTGAAGGAAGGATCCTTGGCTGAGATCCAGCTCCTGTTTCACTAGTAAAGTACCAAGACAGACAGACTGTGTCTACCCAGGGGCATCATCCTTATCAGCGAACTCAGAGGGGCAATATGAAAATTTAAATTCCTGGTTGAGGGCTATTTGTTTATGGATCTGAAAGGGAATGTGCTATAGAAAATGTGCTGTCCTTACAAGATGTCCTGAGGGCACAGAGCATTACAAGAGATGGAGGCTAGCTAGGCCCTTAGGAAATAGGTTCCCAGGTAAAGGAGTTGAAATGCTTCTCAGACCCTTGCAACCCATTCTGGTAATGGTCTGAGCCCAGAGGGATTGCACAGGAAGAAGGCAGGGAGCAGAAGGAACAGTGTCAATCAAAGGGGAAAGAAAGCCCAGGTAAAGGGGACTGGAGAGATAGCTCCACGGCGCAAGTGCCTGCCTGGCAAATGCAAAGTTGTGAGTTTGAACCCCAGTCCTGGAAAAACAAAAACAAAAAGCCTAGGGCTTGTCTTTGCATTTTGCACTGGTTTGAAAGCATTTCCACTGCTGCAGGCGCCCTCTCCTCGGAGACACCTGTCAGAGCGGCAGGTAGCACCAGTACCCCCAGATGCAGCCAATAGGCTGTCTGGAACATTCATGTTCTAATTAACATCACCCTTTACAGCCAATCGCAATAGGTCCCAAAGTAGAGTTGCCAGGGGAGGCGACCAGGCAACTAAGACATTTTTTCCTTTTCCTTTCTTTCCTTCTTTCCTTCCTTGTCCTTCATTCCTTCCCTCTTTTATTCCTTCCTTCTTCACACTGGGGATTGAACCCAGGGTCTTTGCACTGAACTATAAGGTATGAGTAAACAAAATGCACTGTGAATGTATAAATTTATACATGGTGAATATATAAAAATTTATTGCAGCAAAAGACACATTGCCATTAACCCCATCAAAATACTCCCCCTCCTTTCAAACACATTTTTAAGAGTTAAATTTAATTGCTAACACAGCAGAACCATTAAATTGCTCTTAAAATGCAGAAGGCAGATGGTAAAATTACACTTAATTCCCAAGCAATCGAATTCTGTCCTACCACCCCTACACCATTCTAATAAAATAAGCATTTACAACATAGCTCCTTCCCTCCCCTTACAGAAAAGCTCAGCTCAATTACTTAGACATTCTGGTTAGTTTTGAAGCATTTGGCCACAGCTGATGAACAGGGTCAAATGATTTTGTATATGGAATCTGCAGACCCACATCAGCCTATTTTATGCCACAATAATGCAAGATTTACAAACCTTGGATTCTGGGCATTGCCATTATCATCCCTTTCAGCTCTAGCAAAATCTTTCTTCCCCAGAGCCCACGAGGTTCCTGTAGGTTCCTTGGTCTTCCTATGCTGTATGTAGATGCTGCCTAGAAGTTGCCTTCTTCACCTTTCCACTCTAGATGAAAGGATGCACTGTCCTTCGTGATTTAGCTGTGGTTGGGAATACAGGATGCAGAAACAACTCCAGGCTGGACACATAGCTCAGTGGCAGAAGCCTGGCAAGTGCGAGGTCCTGAGTTCAGCTCCTGGCGAGATGGGGCGGGGGGGAGAAGGAAAAAAGAGGAAACTCCAGCCACACTTAACTAACTTCAACAAAGGGGGCAAATACTTTAACTGGAGGAAAGAGAGCCTCTTTAACAAACTGCTGGAGAACCTGGCTACCACCTGCAGGAGACTGAACCTAGATCCCCCTCCATCCCTCACCATACTCCAAACTAAAATCAAAATGAATCAAAGATCTAAATTTTATCTTATTTTTATTTATTTATTTATTTATTTATTTATTTATTTATTTTTTGTGGGACCAGGGTTCGAACTCAAAAGATCTAAATTTTAAAATAGAAACACTTCACCTGCTGGGAGACAAGATAGTTAAAATACTTGGGGACAAAGACTTTCTGAACAGAACCTCACTTGCGCAAGGAATATCAAGAGTGAGCAAATGGCAGCGCATGGAGTTAACAAGCTTCTGCCTATGCGCACTTTGCAGCATAGATAAAAAAGCTAAAAAAAAAAAAAAATTAAAATTAAAAAAAAAAAAAAAAAAAAAAAAAAAAAAAAAAAAAAAAAAAAAAAAAAAAAAAAAAAAAAAAAAAAAAAGGCTGTGAGCAGAGTGAGAGACAACCTGTAGAATGACAATAAGATTTTTGCCAGGCACTCCTCCAAGGATTAATATCTAAAATATATAAAAAGCTAGCTCTCCCAAATTTAAAGACCTAATAAAAAATTGCCATCTGAAATAGGTACTGAGTCCGAGCTGCGTAGTAACACCCTATATCAAATACATAAAATAAAATAATAAAATGAAAAAGGGATTTCCCAGATGAAGAGGTACAAACAACCAATAAATACATCAGAAAATGTTCAACATCACTGTCCATTCCAGAAATACAAACTAAAGCAAAACTAAAGTTCCATCTCAAGCCGGGTGTAGTGGCGCACGCCTGTAATTCCAGTACTTGGGAGGCTGAGGCAGGTGGATTTGTGTGAGTTGGAGACCAGCCTGGGCTACAAAAGTGAGCTCAAGGCCAGCCTGAACTGCATAGTGAGACCCTGCCTCAAAAAGACAAGATAAATAAATAAATATATAAAAATAAATATATAAATAAAGTTCCATCTCAGTCCAGACAAAATGGCTATCTTCAAGGAATCAAACAGTAATAAATGCTGAAACAGCTGCAGGAGGCAGTGGAGGGATCTTCCTCATTGTTGGTGGGAGTATAAGCTGCAACAATCACTATGGAAATCAGAACGGAGATTTGGCGAAAGACAAAAAGCAGAAATTCCCTTTGACCCGGTTATTTGCCCTCTAGGTATCTTCCTGAAAGAGTTCAAGACATCATATCCCAGTGACATATGCATACCCAGGTATATAGTAACACAGTTCATAAGAGCTCAGTGCTGGAAGCAGTATGTACGTCTGTCCAGCAACAGATGAGTGAATGGCCAGATGTGGCGGCTCATGCCTGTAATCCCTTTACTTGGGAAGCTAAGGCAGGGGGCTTGCCCTAAGTTCAGGGCCTGCCTAGCACACACAGTGAGTTCAAGGATAGCCTGAATTACAGAGCAAACCCTTATTTTAAAAAAGCAACAAAAATTAATTTAAAATAAATTAAAAGGCCGGGCGTGGTGGCACACCCCTGTAATCCCAGAACTTGGGAGGCTGAGGCAGGAGGATCGGTGTGAGTTTGAGACCAGCCTGGGCTACAAAAGTGAGCTCAAGGTCAGCCTGAACTGCACAATGAGACCCTGTTTCAAAAAGACAAAAATAAATAAATAAATAAATTAATTAATTAATTAATTAATTAATTAAAAGAACTCAGTGAATGGATTAGGGTGACATGGTGTTTATAGGGTGATATGGTGTTTCTGCTACAAAGAAAAATAAACAAGGCGTTGTCAGAGAATGTGGATACCTTGAGGCCAGGATGTTAAGGAAAGCAAGCCAGACTCATAAGGCTAGTGACAAACCCAGTATAATAAAGTACAAAAAAGATGAACAGGAAAATGAAAAAAGAAATTAATTATTATAATCCAGCATAGATATTGATTGAGACTGGGTGTGATGGGGTATACCTGTAATCTCAGGGCTGGGGAGGCTGAAAAACAGGAGGATCACTACAAGTCCAATCTGTGTAGTGAGACCCTGCGTAGACCCTGTATTGAATACATTTTTAAAAAATAAATAAAAATAAAAATAAATAAATTCAATGGCAGAAAAAAAATAATCGAGTGTAGATATTGTATCTAAAAGTACAACTTGATGTAATATAATTGTCTTATAAGTTTTTTATTTATTTTTTTTTTTCTTGTTTCAGAACCTTTGTTTGTTTGTTCACTCATTTTTATGGCTGGCTCAGCCTGCCCCGACGGCAGGGCTGGCACAGCATGTGGTGCCGGGGATTGAACCTCAGTCTCTGAAGCAGCCCAAGCTTTCCCAAGCGGGCGCTTTAGACCACTGAGCCATCTCACCGGGCCCTGTCTTATAAGTTTTATATGGCTTTTTTCTTGGCCTATTATTCTGTCTGCTAATCTGTACTTAAGACAGTCAAATCAGTACAGACATAAATAAGTGAATCTGATGCTGTCAATAAATATATTTTGTGGGGCCTGGCGGGATGGCTCAGTGGTCTAAAGTGCCTGCTTAGGAAAGCTTGGGCGGCTGTAGGGACTGCAGGTTCGATCCCCGGCACCACATGCTGCTCCAGCCCTGCCCTCAGGGCAGGCTGAGCCGGCCATAAAAATAAATAAACAAACAAACAAAAGTTCTGAAACAAGAAAAATAAATAAATAATTTTTAAAAATATATATTTTGTAATAACGATGGAGGATAAGGGAAAAAAGAATTAAGATTTGTTAAATGCTTTTTTTGTGTCTGTTGAAATGACCAGGTGATTTTTGTCTCTGTTGATATGGTGTACTGAATTTATTGATTTGTATATGTTGAACCATCCCTGCATTCTTGGGATGAATCCTACTTGCTCATGGTGCATAATCCTAATGATTTGTTGCATATAGTTTGCCAGTACCTCATTGAAGATTTTTGCATTTATGTTCATTAGGGAGATTTGCTTATAGTTTTGTTTTTTGTTTGGGTCATTTTCTGACTTTGGTATCAAAGTGATACTTGCTTCCAGAAATGACTTTGGGAGTATTGCTTCCCTTCCAGTTTCATTAGAGAGCTTGAGAAGTAATGGATTTATTTATATTTATATTTTATTTAATTATTTATTTGGTGGGACCAGAGTTCAAACTCATGACCTTGCACTTGCCAGCCAGGCACTTGTGCCATAGAACTATCTCCCCGGCCCCTAAAGTAATGGATTTAAATCTTCTCTAAATTTCTTGTGAAATTCAGTAGATAATCTATCAGGGCCTGGACTTTTCTTTAAAAATTTTTTTTAATTTTTTATTTTATTTTATTTTTCTTGTTTCAGAACTTTTGTTTATTTATTTATTTATTTTTATGGCCGGCTCAGCCTTCTCTGAAGGCAGGGCTCACGCAGCATGTGGTGCTGGAGATCGAACCACGGTCCCTGCAGCCACGGGCTTTTCTTTATTGATAGGTTTTTGGCTTTTTTTTTTTTTTTTTTTTTTTTTTTTTTTTTTTTTTTTTTTTTTTTTTTTTTTTTTTTTTTTTTTTTTTTTTTTTTTTTTTTTTTTTTTTTTTTTTTTTTTTTTTTTTTTTTTTTTTTTTTTTTTTTTTGCATTACCAGGGTTCAAACTCACAACCTTGCACTTGCCAGGCAGCTACTTGTGCCACAGAGCTATCTCCCGAGTCCCTATTGGTAGGTTTTTGATTACATCTTTAATCTCATTAATAATGGTTTTAGGTTTTTTATATCTGTAGTAATTCTTATGTATCTAGGAATCTGTCCATTTCCCATCTTATCAGAATACAAGCCGGGTGTGGTGGCGCACACCTGTAATCCCAGCACTCGGGAGGCTGAGGCAGGAGGATTGGTGCGAGTTTGAGACCAGCCTGGGCTACAAAAGTGAGCTCAAGGTCAGTCTGAACTGCATAGCGAGACCCTGTCTCAAAAAGACAAAAAAAAAAAGAATACAAGTCGTCAAAGTATGTATTGGTAATCTTTTTTCTTTCCTTTTCTTTTTGAGACCGGATCTTACCATCCAGTTCAGGCTGGCCTTGAGCTTACTTTTGTAGCCCAGGCTAGCCTCGAACTCATACTGATCTTCCTGCCTCAGCCTCCCAAGTGCCGGGATTACAAGTGAGCGCCACCACGCCTGGCTTATATAGGTGATCTTTTGGATTTAATCTTTTTTTTTTTGTACAGGGTCTCACTACTGACTCATAGTGATCCTTCTGCTTCTACCTCCCAAGTGCTGGGATTACAGGCATGCACCACCGCGCCAGGACTCCATCATGGCTCACCATGCTTGAGAGTGGGGCTGGCATGGCAGGCGGGGCCAGGAATCAAACCCTGGCCCCTGTACTTCCCTAAGCAAGGGCTTAGTCAGTCAGCTGAGCTATACCGCCAGCCCTTGGATTCAGTCTTTCAAATCACTAACTCTTCAATTCATTGATACTTTGTGTGGTTTTCTTTTCTTTCTTTTTTTCTTTCTTTCTTTCTTTCTTTCTCTTTCTTTCTTTCTTTCTTTTTTAATTTTTTTCTTTCTTTTTTTTGTCTTTTTGAGACAGAGTCTCACTATGCAGTTCAGGCTGGCCTTGCACTCACTTTTGTAGCCCAGTCTGGCCTTGAACTCGCATGGATGCTCTAGCCTCAGTCTCCCAAGTTCTGGGATTACAGGCATGTGCCACCACTTCTGGCCTTTGTATGATTTTCTTGGTCACCGTTACATTAATTTTCTGTGCTGATCCTTATAGTTTCTTCCCGTATATGAACTTTAGGTTTGACTCCTCCTCCTCCTGCTCTTCTAGAAGTTTGACGTTCAGTTTTAAGCTGTTTGTTTGCACTTGTTCTGTTTTCCTGATATAATTTACAACTATAAATTTTCCTCTTAGGGCTACTTTCATTATGCCCCATAATTTCTTGTGTGTTGGTTCAGCATCATCATTTTGAGGGCATTATTTAACTGTATGTACTATTGAATTTCTTCTCTAATTTTATCTGTGACCCATTGGCTGTACAGCAGGGTATTGTCATATTCTTTTTTTTTTTTTTTTTTGGTGCCGAGGACCGAACCCAGGGTTTTCAGCTTGCTAGGCAAGCATTCTACCGCTGAGCCAAATCCTCAGCCCCTAGCAGCAGGGTATTGTTAAATTCCATGTTATCATCGAGTTTTTGTGGGGTTTTTTTTGCCATTGATTTCCAGTTTCATTGCACTATGATCTGATAATATGCATGAGATAATTAATTAATTAATTAATTAATTTTTTTTGAGACAGGGTCTCGCTGTGCAATTGAGGCTGGCCTTGAGCTCACTTTTGTAGCCCAGGCTGGTCTCAAACTCGCACTGATCCTCCTGCCTCAGCCTCCCGAGTGCTGGGATTACAGGCGTGCACCACTACACCGAGCCCTTGCATGAGATAATTTAAATTCTTCTGCATTTACTTAATTATGTGGTGTGTTCTATGAGCTAGCATGTGTTGTATTTTGGAGAACATCCCATGTGCAGCTGAAAAGAATGTATCTTCTGATGTCAACTGATGGAACACTCTATAGACATCTACTAAGTCCATTTGTCCACAGGTTTAGCTTAATTTTGCTGATTTTTTTTCTGGTTTATTTATTTGTGACAGTGGAATATTAAGTTTCCTCATTACAATTATATTAGTGTTCAGGCCAGGCAAACAGCTCAGTAGAATAGGCACTTGCCTGGCAAGCACAAGGGCCTGAGTTCAATCCCCACTCCTCCCCCCAAAAAATAATATATTAGTGTTCATTTGATTTTTCATGTCTATTAATGTTTGTTTTATGTAACTGAGAGTACCAAGTTTACAGCAGTACAATTTATCATAGCAAAATTTTGGAAATAATCCGAATACCCATAAACTGAGAAATGGATAAAAGAGATATATTTTCATACAATGGAGTATTACTTAGCCATAAAGAAGGATAAGCTTATAGGGACCAGGGAGATAGTTCAGTAGCATAAGCACTTACCTGGAAAGTGCAAGATCCTGAGTTCAATCCATGGTACCACCAAAAAAAAAAAAAAAAAAAAAAAAGGATAAACTTGAGACTTTTGTAGGGAAGTGGATGCAACTTGAACCCATTCTTATAAGTGAAATAAATCAGTCTTGCATGTATAGACATCACATTGTCTCCCAAGAAGCTGAAAGAGTACGTAAGACCCAAAAATGTATGATACTGTGAAACGGGAAGAAGGTGATCAAAAGGAAAGAGAAATTGGGATGGAGAAAGGAGAAAAAAGGGATAAGGAAATATTTATATAGTTACTTATATTTATATGTATGTACAAAAGATAGTTAAAATAAATACACTACTAATTCCTATTAGCTCATTGAAAACAAAGATATATGCCTTACAACTTGAAAAACTGATGTATTATGAGCAAGAGGAAAAACTGACTTTCCACATGCCAAAGATTAAAACTATACACCCAGCTCTATCTCTACGCACTAAACTAAAATGAAAATGGATCACAGAGCCAGGCAGGGTAGCACAATCATATATACAATGTGTGATCAACAGAAACATTATTACATGGTACCTATATAAATAATATTAATCAATCACTTATCTTTACTAATATGAATATTTTGTGTCAATCGTGTATTAAGAACTTATCTATATCATTCTTGTATTTTTTGTATTTGACCTTTATTTTCACCTCAGGCCGGTCTCACTACTTACCATATTGAAAGCACATACTATTTCTTTCCTCCTAATTTCTGCTTCAGGTTTTCAGTTTTGTCCTTCATAGTGTACAAAACAATGTGCAGTCATTTTATTTATTTTTCCTGTCTGTCTTCCCCACTAGAATATGAAACCCTAAGAGGAAAACCCATACTTATCTATCTACTGCTATATCCCCGCAGGCCATTCTAGTTTTTGGCTGATAGGAGGCATCCATAAATATTTTTAAAATATTGATGTACCCATTGTGAATCACTATTTAACAAGGCTGAGATTAAAAACAAAAAAAAAAAAATACCTGATATAAAGAACTTAAAATGAGGGAAGGTTTATTTGGGCTCATGTTTTTAGGTTTTTGATTTTAGGTTTTTAGGTTCCATGGTCATGTGACTCTATGGCTTCCAGTCTTGTCATGGTAAGGCAGGATATAATGCAGGGAACAAGTAGCAGAGCTGCTAACTTCACAGCATCCACTGTGGAGGATCACCTGAGCAGTTCTCCTGAAAGAAGAGCGACTGTCTCCATTTTGACTGAGCCTGACCATATTCCCTTGTATTGAAAATGGACAGAGCTGGCTAGGACTTCTCATTATCCTCTCAATTGGCCTTAAGCAGTGTGTATTGGTCTAGCCGAGGTGCTGGTGGTAATTTTTGAAGATGGCACGCGTGTTTCCCTGATAACAGGACAAAGAGCCAGTGCTCCATGGTGTCAGCTGGGATCGAGCCTCGAGATAGAGGCTGTGACTTCTTGGGGCTTGAAAAGATTACACATCAGAGCTGAAGCACCAGACCCCCAAAATATTAGATACTATCACAATAGTATGATGCATCTTTTCTTTTCTTTTCTTTTCTTTTTTTTTTTCTTTGCTGTCTTTTTGAGACAGGGTTTCATTATGCAGTTCAAGCTGGCCTTGAGCTCACTTTTGTAGCCCAGTCTGGTCTCAAACTTGCACTGATCCTCCTGCCTCAGCCTCCCAAGCAAATTACTTCTTTTGCATATCTCTGAATATTGCGGAGGTGAATGCAGGCCTCCTACCTAGCCCAGCTCACAGTGCTCACCTTCTTCCCACAATTCTCTTCAGTGCCCACCACCTTCCCACAATTCACCTTCACAAGCCACTCTCCCTCTTCCAATGAATAAAACCCGAGTGCGGCCCTGGGTCACCCTCTTGGTTCTCAAAAGCCATCTTCATGGCTGGACTTAGGGCCCCTTGGCTCCCCAATAAATATATATATAGATAGATAGATAGTCTTAGTGCCATTGTTATCGATGTGGGTTGCACTGGGAGTGGTTGATTGGAATTAACGGGGTGGAATTCCAATAACGTGGTTTTAGGATTGTAAGTTTAGACTTCTTAGGCCAAGACGAGAACCAGGAAGGGACTCTGACAATCCAGGAAGCAGAAAGAAAGAGGGAAAGGAGCTGAGAATGAAATAGCCCCTTCTGGGCTCATCCCCAGAGGCCTTTCATTCCAATGAAGCCACACCTCCCGAAGTTTCCACCACTGCCCATTAGGCTATACAGCCATTAAGCTTCCCCTAAGCTATAAATCTGTAAGTGGATTAATCCATTCACCAGGTCAGCGGCCTCATGATCTATGAAGTCCCAGTTCTGAACACTGCTATGTTGGAGACTCAATCTTCAACATAGGAGTTTTAGGAGGACATTTGAGATCCAAGCCATCATAGCAGGGATGGCTGCAGACTGGAACCTTTCATTTTATGTAGCATAGTGTGACATTCCAAAAGGGTCAGTCCCAATATGCAAATACCTATCAAGCCTCTACTGTGTCACAGTGATGTTCCATTAGTCAAGCAAGTCTTACTTACAGCTGGAGTACAGAGTCAACATGGGAGGAGACTACCCAGGGCACGAATACCACGAATACCAGGAGACTGACTCACTGCGAGCCAGCTGTGTAGCCAGCAGCCTATGACTATATACATTACTGCTAATAGTGATGCATGGCTGTTATTGTCAGCCCTTTTTACACTTGAGAAATCTAAAGGCCACAGAGTCCAGCGATATGCCCTAAGTGCACAGCAACTAATTCATGAAAAAGTGTAACTTTTTAATACCAAAATCTTTGACTTCACACCCATTACTATCTCCTTCTGGGAAGACCTGGGGTGGGGAAAAAAGATTTGTCTAAGGAAAGAGCTCCTACCCATATTTTTATTTTGATAGGAAATGCAATATTTTACTTATTTTTGTTCGCATGTATTGGAAAAGATGAGTGAATCACATCATACAGACTAAGGTTTTTTTTTTAACTTTTTAATTTATTTTTTTCTTGTTTCAGAACTTTTGTTTGTTTATTTATTTTTATGTCCAGCTCAGCCTGCCCTGAGGGCAGGGCTGGCACAGCATGTGGTGCCAGGGATCAAACCGTGGTCCCTGCAGCCACCTAAGCTTTCCTAAGCAGGCACTTTAGACCACTAAGCAATCCTGCCAGGCCCCCAGACTAAGGTTTTGAAACAGCCTGTAGTCACCTCAACAGGCAAAGGAACTCCTGTGTTCAAGGACATCTTAAAGTTCAAGTATACAGAACAGTGTTTTCTTTTGTATGCCATTCTCAGCCATAGCTCTTACCTCGTACTCTTAGATGCGCACCACGTACGATGGGCTGTTCTCCGTTGCCATGTTGTTGTCTGAGGCACAGCAGGCCCTCAACAAATGTTTGTTGAATGAATGAATGGACAGAGGTTCAAGAGGCCAAAGACCAACTCCTTCATAATGTGCCAGGACCCTGAGGAGGGGCACGAGGGCCAAAGCATCAAATGAGTCGAACAATGAACTATGTGTTATTTGAAGAACAAAACAGAGCTCATAGAAGCAGATGTTTTGGTTACTTAAGCAGGTCAAACCTTATGACCTTGTACTTTTAAGAATTTCTGTGGATTCTTCATGTAGAAAATTTCTAATCCATCAGCCTGCCCTACTTATTCTTATATTCCATTCTTTCTTGGTTCTGTCCCTACCACTTTTTATCAACAACTGCAGTGGTTCACAGGAAAGAGTTATACCTCACAGCACAGCCTCCATCCCTTGCCTGGTCTTTCTTTTTCAGCATTAGCTTCAAGAATTTAGAGCTTCTTTACCTCTAATTAGAAGTGCATTGTCCTAATGAAAATTTGGTGAAAGCCCCAAGTGTTGGCAGGTTTAGCCTCTAGAGATATTGAACCATAGAGGATTTGAACTCTGGTGATACCAATCACAGTAGAGAGCAGAGGTGAAAGAAATATTAAATTTAGAATTAACTGTAAGGGGGGCCGGGGAGATAGCTCAGCGGAATAAGCACTGGCCTGGCAAGAGAAGGTGCTGATGATGCAGGAAGAAAACACTGATCTGGGTTGCATGACCTCCAATAGGGAGCCTCTCCATGATATAGGAAAAACCGATCCCCAACCTGAAAAGTACCTGAGACAAGTTTGTGTTCTCTGAAACTGAAACATGAATTTTAGGAACAACTGGAGGTAATGAGCAGAACATATTTATTGAGGGAAAGAAAGCTTGTGTCTGAGAGAGGGACAGGAGGGGGGTGGTCCCCAGTGGGGGTCCCCAGGAAGCTGTCTCTTCCAGGGGCTTTTATAGAGAAGACATGGGAACTCGCTTTAGATGGGTAGGAGGTGGGACAAAACTATGGTCAACCAATGAGATTACAAGACCCATTGCTCAGTAAAATAGATTAAATCATCTCTTCCTGTTGGAGGTTGAGTTAGTGACTCAATTGGGCTCTTTCGAGGCAACTGATACCTATTTAGAATATCAGTCCCTGATGCCCACCCCTAGGAAAGTATGTAGCTGTATTTGTTTACTCTTGTCTTGAGATTTGGCCTATGGCAGAGGAGTGTCTGTTTATAGTTGTGAAGTCATCTTGCCTTCCATGTTGTCCTTGAGGGCCTGGCCCTATCTAACTGCCTATAATATTTCTATCTAATTCAGCTGCCAACAACACTGAGTTTAATCTCTGGTACCTCAAAAAAATAAAATAAATAAATAAAATAAAAATTAAAAAATAAAATAAAATTAGCCAGGCATGGTAACACATGCCTGTAATCCCAGGACTTGGGAGGCTGAGGCAGGAGGATCAGTGCAAGTTCAAGACCAGCCTGGGCTACAAAAGTGAGCTCAAGGCTAGCCTGAACTGCAGAGCAAGACCCTGTCTCAAACAGACTGAAAAAATAAAAAAATAAGAATAAAATTAACTGTAAGATCCAGCCAGAGAGCTCAGCAAATTAAAGCACCTGCATAGGCAAGACACAGGGACTGGGGTTTGATTCCCAGCCTACCATGCTGGCCCTATCCCTGTAGCATGCTGAGATGGCAATTGAAACTGGGCATGGTGGCAGGAACAGCCCAGCACTTGGGAGGCTGAAAACTGGAGACTCCCTGAAAGTCTGATCTGTGTAGTGAGACTCTGTAGACCCTGTGTTAAAATAAAATAAAATGAATTAATTGTAAATGATTAAGCAGAAGTCCATACACTGAATATGTCACCCTCCAACCAAGTGCAAGCTTCACGTTTAAGCAGACTTGGTGACTTTTTCTACAAAAAGAAAATGAATTTGGGTGTTGTGGAGTACATCTATAATCTGGCACTCTGGGAGGCTGAGGAAGGAGATGGCAATTTGAGAATAACTTAGCGACTTAGTGCAACCTATTTTATATAAAAAATAAAAAAAGCTGGGGATATAGCTCAGACCAAATGCCCTGAGTTCAGGAGTTCAATCCCTCGTAGCACCTCTCTCTCCCTCCTCCCTCTCCCTCTCCCTCTCTCTCTCCTCCCTCTCCCTCTTTCTCTCTCTCTCTCTCTCTCTCTCTCTCTCTCTCTCACACACACACACACTCTAATCGGGCAGATTATTTTATTGACAACTTCTAAAAAGAACACAGATTTCAAATGGTAGTTTAACTTACAACAGAAAAATGAAATGTGTTGAGAGTCTTTCGCATCTCTTGTAAACTGAAAGCTACAGAAATCGTGGGCAGCATCCTAACATTCATGGCATATGCACTAATTCATACACGGGCAGTGTTGTTTCCTCAGTTACACTGAAGTTGGTAGAGGCTGCCCAGGTCTCGTGGTCATCTGCCCTGACTGAACAGCAGGAGGCTCTAGGAGCCAGTCATGATCCAGATTTACCGGTGCCCTTCAAGGTGCTGGTGTGGGTGTCTATGGACTTTGTCCCTGGGAAACCTGTGGGCAGGTAGACCAACCAGCTGACACAGACAGGGCCAAGTGACAGCAACATTAGAGAGGTTGGGCCAGAGCTCCAGGAAGCTGGCACCAATTTAAGATTTGTTCAGACTGTGCCTTAACCCAAAAGAATGTCCCTGTGGTACAATTTCTGGCAATAGTCAAGGGGCCCACTGCACAAGGCAGATGATTTCGTCTGGCAGATTCACATGCAACTCACTCAGCTTAAAAGAACCTTTATATATTTTGTCTCAAATAAGCAAGCAAGACAGGTTCATTTAATTTTTTATTTTCTTTTTCTTTTTTCTGGAGCCAGGGATTGAACTCAGGTCCTTGCAGTTGCCAGGCAAGCGTTTATTCTACTGAGCTATCTCCCCAGCCCCTAGGTCTTCAAATTAAACATCCAGGTAGGCACACAGAGTTCACTAGGGCTCTGGACCATTAGGCCTGCCAGGCCAGTGGGCCCTGGAAACACCAGCTAGCTTGGGCCTTGAGCCTGGCACTCGCTCTGTGAGCTGTGTTCCTGAGCCCAGCCCTCACCTCCCTCCCAGCTGCAGCTCATCACAGCACACTAGGAATATCCTGACGCAGGGGACTGGAAGAACCAAGTATAAATATTTATATTAGCATTGCAAAAATAAGACACGTGCTGGGTGCAAAGTATGGACTTCTGCTTTGGAGAGGAGGAGGCCTCTGATGGGGCTGCAGGGCAGGCAGGGCCCAGGGAATCCATCTCTATGTGCAGCCACACCCTTAGGACAAGCCTCAGTGACCCTTGGCTCTCTCTGGCCTATCTTTAAGGCAGCAGTTCTCAAACAGAAGCACTTTTATCCCCAGGGGCCATTTGCCAATATTCGAGACTTTTGGGGTTGTTACAACTGGGGGAAGGGATGCTTCTGGCATCTAGAAGCCAGGAATGAAATTATATGCCTTGCAGTATACAGGAATCACCCCACGCCCTAAATGGCAATAGGCCAGGGTTGAGAAACTCTGCCTAAGGGTGACATACATGCTGGGCTTAGGAAAGCACTCCTTTAGCAGAGAAAGTTGCTCAAGATACACAGCTAGAAAAAACCTTGCCTAAGATCAAGGCTCCCAGTGCAACTACTCCAAAGGCTCCTCTTGTTCTAAGAAAAACATAGCCCTCAGGGATGTCATTTACCCACTCTCACTGTCAATTTTTTCTTGTAGACAGTGGGCATCACAATATCTACCCATTTTTCTGTAATCCCAGCACTTGGGAGGCTGAGGCAGGAGGATCTTGTGTGTTCGAGACCAGCCTGGGCTACAAAAGTGAGCTCAAGGCCAGCCTGAACTACTTAGAGAGGCTCTGTCTCAAAAAAGACAAAACAAAACAAAATTTAAAAAAAAACAATATCTACCCATTTTTTGTGATAATTGGTATTATCACAATCATTAAATGAGATAAGACCTGTGAAGAGGCTTTGTAAAATAGTTAAGTACTAAACTAAGGTGCTATTGCCAATAATAAGATCATGTGTGCATAGGTAGCCACATGGTACAAAGGGGAGTCTCTGAGCTTGTGTACTCAGCACAGGGTGGGATGTCACCTCAACTCGACTGCCACATATGTGTCAGGTGCTGGAGGTAGAAAAAAGAAAGCAACAGCCTTCTTGTGCAAGGTGAAGAGTTGGAGTTCTAGAGCCTTCTCTAGTCCTGTGACTAAGAGGACAGCTCTGAAACCAGGTGGCCTGGGTTCATACCTCGCCTCAGCCCTGTACCAGATATGTGAACTTGGGCAAGAGATGTGCCTTCTCTGTCCTCCTCACTTGCATAAAATGGGGATCATACTATCTACTACACAGTGTTTTTACTTACTTGTGATAGTTCCCACTAGTGCTGTCTCCATCTTCAATATCTTGTCATCTATGAACACTGTGTCAAAACTAACTTTTTGTAACATACCGTATCCCGTAGAGGCAGACTCCCTGAGGATGAGGGTCAGGACTGTTTTTGTCGTAATGACATCTCCACTGTCTAACATGAAGTGTCAGAAATTTGTATTAGTTATACTGGTCACCAGAGTGACCAAATACCTGAGAGAAATAACTTAGAGGAGGAAAGATTTATTTCAGTTCATGGTTTCGGGTGTTTCAGAGAGCCCACAGTCAGCTTGTTTCTTTGCTTTCAGACCTGCACTGAGGCATGGACATTGTGGTGGAAGGGTGTGATGGAGGACTATGCTTACCTTGTGACAGGCAGGAAACAGAGAGGGTTAAACACACACACACACACACACACACAAGACTCGAGGACCAAGTACAGTGAGTGCCCAAGGTCCCACCCTTCAGGTAGGTCCCCCTTGTTTTCATCACCTGTAAACATTTCATCAGTTAAGGGCTGGCCAGATAGCTCAGTGGACTAAAGCCCCTGCTTAGGCAGGCACAGGGACTGAGGTTCCATCCCCAGGGTGTTGTGCTGCCCCCCTGGGGGGCATGCTGAGGAGGCGAGTGAGACTGGGTGTAGTGGCATGTGCCTGTAATCCCAGTGCCTTGGAGGCTGAAAACAGGAGGATCACTACAAGTCCAATCTGTGTATCGAGACCTGTAGACCCTGTACTAAATACATTAATTTTTTTCATCAATTATGATCTCACCAATAGATCAATCCAATGATCCATTCACTCCGAAACCTCACAAAATGCCCGTCAAGCCTTCAACAGAGAGAGCTTTTGAGAAACATTTTTAGATAGCAATTCTAAGACATGTGTTAGATTAATAAATAAAAAGATAAATGAATCTTCTGTCCTGTGCATACCACCTAGTAAAGGCCTGTCAACAAGCACTTACAGGGGCTCGGAATATGGCTCAGCAGCACAGTGCCAGCCTGTCAAGCATGACGTTACGAGTTCAATTCCTGGTACTAAAAAAAAAATAAAGAGAAAAGTACTTACAAAGTAATATAATTATTAAAAGAGATTCTAGGGCCTGGCGGGGTGGCTCAGTGGTCTAAAGCACTTGCTTGGAAAAGCTTGGGCGGCTTCAGGAACCCTGGTTCGATCCCCGGCACCACATGCTGCGCCAGTCCTGCCCTCGGGGTGGGCTGAGCCGGCCATAAAAATGAGAGAATAAACAAATAAAGGTTCTGAAACAAGAAAAAAATAAATACATAAAATTTTTTAAAAAAGAGAAATCAATTTTTAAAAATCTTTAAAAAAAAAATAAAAGAGATACCATTACTGATTCAGGCTGTACTTACAGGTCACCTGCTACTCACAGGCTTCTCCTGAGGAATGTAGGAAGCCAGGCAGTGCTGGGAGCTGAGCAACGACATGGGTTAGCCTGTCCTGTCCATTCTGTCCTGTGAAGGCGGCGTCTCCCTGTAGAGCACACACATGCGTGAAAGTTTCTGCTGTGCAGTTGTCAAGGGGCTGTTTGGAGGTGCAGGAGGCCTTGATGTTGGGTGGGGAAGAATTTGTCAGGGTATGAGCCAGATAACAGAGGGAGGGGCATGTGGGGCTGTGCTGGAAAGGTCCCCAGGGCTGTGTCGCAACAGGCAGACTCTGTCACAGTGTGCAGGTACTGTTCCACACACAATCCTGTTTTCGTGAGCCCCACTGGCTTGTAGCAGATGAGCACCACGTTGAATGGGTAGTGAATGGCTTCCAACTACACTTCCTTCTCCCTTTTGTGGCCCTTATGGATTCCTGGGGTATGGTCATTTTCTTAGTTCCTAGTCATGAGAGAGGTATACTGAGGACACCTGCATGACACTAATACAGCACACTGGTATGACAGGACTGTGACTCACCGTGAGCTGCAATTCCAGACCCAGGGGCTTGGGCAAATAGCTTCCCTGTTTCTCTCAGGTGCACATATCTAGGGCAAGAAAAGGGAGTAGCAGATCTCCCTGTTTCTCCAAAGGCAATGGTTTTATTCTTGGACATCTGTTCTCTGGCCGAGCACGTCTCACCACTGTCACATTTTCAGGCGTCTTGGTCCTTCAGGTAAGTGGATCCTGGATGGTCTCACCCCTGGCCCTTCAGCCATGCGTGAATATGCTGGAGTTCCCAATGGATGCCCTGGTTAGACTCACCCTGGAGTCCTCATGCTCTGTGTAAATATGTCTGTACCATGGACGGGAGGTATGTGCATCCACAGAAGTGTCTGTATACACAGATGACACTGATCTAAAGTTAGAGGAATGTGTTTTTGAGTCTTTATGCTAGAGTTTCCATTTAAGCTCCTGTTCACAAGACTGAGCGGTGGGAAACAGCATTACTTCTCTACCTCAATGTAAACATGAAAAAAGAACTCATGGCTATGTTATTACAGTTACTCTTGTTTGGGGGACAAAGGAATTTTCCACTGAGGCTTTGACTCTCCACTTGAAAGTACACTGATGAAAGTACATTGACAGTATTTCTTTTCCCTTCCTATTTTTACATCTGCATGTGCACACGTCTCTCTATTCCTGCACAAGACAAACACTTGGTGTTGAAGACATGGGGCAGGTGATGAGAAGGAAGGAAGAACACACAGTGAGAGACAGGGTGATCTACAGCTGTCTCCTGCTGGAATCCACGTTGGCCTCGTCCCAACTCAGGACACCTGCAGAAGAAGCTGGGCCCTTGCCACAGAGCCACTCCTGCATCTGGCCTGGGATGAGGGGGTTGGTGACGAAGCAAAGAATCCCACAGGAGCTCGCATTTCAGGTCAGCTTCCTTTCCACGTGCAGCATCAGCCACAGGAAGCCTGCATGGGTTGGAAGGCACCTGATCTACCTAGACGTCCTAAGGGTAAAGACGGCTACTGTACTCCTTCAGTCTCCTGCATATTCATTCCTCTTCTGGCCAACTCTAACTAGAAATGAATAAGAAAAGGGGCTGTGGGTGGTCCAGCTCAGCCGAGCTGAGCAGATGCTACAAAGTTACCACACCATGCCATCATTTCTGTGGCTGGCAGTGGTGCCACCGTTCCAGCACTGAGACCGCAGCTGTGTTTTGATTGTGCTTTCTGGAGTCTAGCCACATCTTTCCACACACTGGTCCCTGTTCACACCAGCACAGGGGTGACCAGTAAGTCTGTGATCTATACTAATGCCCCACAAGGAACTAAGATGCTCAAACAAGGGCTTTCCCGGCACACTCATTTCCTGAGTGATGCTGCGGGAAGCACCCCCTTCTTCACCTGGGTTCATAGAAAGGAAGCATCTCCTTCCACTCCAGGATAGGGACCACCCTTGTTATAGGTTCTGGACCCCTCCCCATCTTCTTATCAGTGGTAGGAGGGGTAATGGAGATATAGCCATTGTACCCCTTCTTGGAAGCGGAGGAGTGTCTCCAATTTTCACCGTATTAGCCATTCTTGACCTCAGCTTTCGGCCTTCACTGCAATTCCAGCCTGGCAGGCTATGTCTTATTAACCATCCCACTTTGAAGTTTCTGTTTGGAGTTTTCCAGAACTTAAAACCCCTTAGGAACAATCAGGGATATTTTATAGCTACAACTCTCTACTTGGTGTACAGAAAAATAGAAGCTTACTATACAAATCAGCTATTAGTCCACCTTATGACATGTGAAAAGTGGTGAACACAAAATAGCCAGTTGATTGAGGTGGGTACACTCAAATAGAGAGAAAGAAGAGAAAGGATCAGCTCAGAACGTTTATTGAAATGACTGGGGGCTTGGGGAGACAGCTAAGTGACACAAGTGACTGACTGGCAAGTGCAAGGTCCTAAGTTCGATTCCTGGTTCTGAAAAAAAACAAAAAAAGATTAGGATCCTTTGGGTTTCTGGAAGGAAGACAGGAGAGCAACTAGGCAGAGGGAAAGAATTATTTATTACAAGCCCAAGCTAGGATAATGCAGCATTTGCCTTGATCCTCACAACTAACTACCCCATGATAGTAAACCTCAGTCCCAGCAAAGAGTGAAGAAACTCAAAGATGAAGTAGCATCTCTAATACCAAATAGTTAATCATGAAAGAACCGTAATTCTAACCCAAGTCCATCCAGCAAAATTAGCGTTGTTTCTATACCTTATTTCTTCCAACTATGCCTTGCTTATTGCAGTTATGTCTTGCTTACTGCTATTAGCCAGTAATATGTACTTCGAGATTACAGCGTTTGCAGCTAGTATTTAATGGATGCAGCATTTCGACTGGGACATGAAAATGTTTTGGAATAGGACAGTGATAAAGACTGTACAACACTTTATGCTAGAGAGTTATATGCTTGCCATGGTTAAAATGGTAAATGTTTTGTTAGACAAATTTGGTATATTTCATCACCATTCATTTATTCATTTTCTTTTTTTTGTGATGATGGGAGTAAAGCCCAGAGCCTCACACAGATTACACGAATGTTATTCTTCTGGTCTGACTATAATTTTTAAAGTACATAACCAAAATATTCCATATTAGACAGCCCAGGAACCCTCTGCCCCTCTTTCTTCCAACCCTGTATTGGTCAGCCCGGGGTGCTTCTGTTTCCCATTAGCTGTGAGACAGCATCTTGTAAATGGACTTGTGTTGTATGCCAAAAAAAATGAGTCAAGTAAAAAGATAGACAGATATAATAAATAGTTAAGATAGTTACACTGCTAATTTCTTTTAGTTCATTGAAAAAAAAAGGTTTGTGCTAATATATGCACAATTAAATGTTGATGTCTTGTACTCTGAGTAACTAATTTAAAGGTAACATAACAATGCACAATGTATTAGCCATTGTTATCTTCCTCTTATCTTGTTTTAAGATTTTGTTTGATTGTTTTCTCTTTTAAAAAAAGCTACTGAGCCATCAATATGTATTTGGTCAAATAAATATGTACCCTTTCCTTCTGATAAGATTATGGAAGGAAGCAAAGCATAAAGCTTCCTAATTATAAGAACAATGCATTGCCTGACAAGCTTGAGGCCCTGAGTTCAATTTCTGGTACCCATTACCCCCACCCCCCCAGAACAACCCACGCTCTCTCAAGCAAGAGAATTTCTAGCCAAGTATCACAGAGATACGCCTACATATGAGGGTGTCCATGTGCTATTGGCCTGGAACTCTAAGTAGGAAAGACAGCCAATTTGGCACCTCAATTTATTGCATATTAAAACCAAATGCCTATAGCAAAAAATATTCTGGAAAGAAATGATGTCAACAAAAATATTACATGGAGAGGCTTGGGATATAGCTCCACAGCACAAACACCTGCTTGGCAAGCACATGGTGCTGAGTTTGAAGCCCTGTACCCCTCCAAAAAAAGTAATACATGAAGGTCAAAAGAAAACTACTTTTACTTTTTAGCAAAAAAAATTAAGCTCTGAAAATAATTTACATCATTACAGAATGTTTGTAAAATAAAACAAACAAACAAAAACTACCTACCACCCTAGCACTACCATATCAATGTTTCTGAGCCTTTTTTTTTCTTGTTTCAGAACTTTTGTTTGTTTATTTATTTGTTTTTATGGCTGGCTCACCCTGCCCTGAGGGCAGGGCTGGCACAGCATGTGGTGCCGGGGATCGAACCTCGGTCCCTGCAGCCACCTAAGCTTTCCTAAGCAGGCGCTTGAGACCACTGAGCCATCCTGCCAGGCCCCTCTGAGCCATTTTTCTAGGCAGGTTCTTACACTACTGAGCTCTCTCTCCCTGATAAGCCCTTTCCCCAAAGAATTAGTTTTAATTATATTTTCATGTGTTATTACTCCACTTAGAAAGCTTAAATGATTTCCTGTGTTTATAAAGTCCACATTCCAGATTCAACCCAACAACCAGGCCCAGCATGTGAGTGAGACTATCCTGGGTGCACCAGAAGCTAATTCAACCCAGCAACCAGGCCTGATGGTATGAGTGGGACCACCTGGGGCCTGCCAGAAACTCATTTGACCCAGTAACAAGGCCCAGGATGTAAGTAGGACTTCATCCATCAGACAGGCTCAGTGTGTAAAAGTGTGATAGAGCTCCCTGCAGAGAAACTAGAGACAAGACCCACCCAGCTGATCCAAGAGCAGAACATCTTACCAGAGTGACACAGCAGGTTCACCTCCAAGGGCTGCAGCAGGAAGAAGTGGAGCACAGCAGCCAGACCAAAGACATACCCATCTGGATGAGTTTGAACTTGGTAGATTCAGATTGGTGCTAAGGTAAGAATTCTACCACAGCTCTATACCAAAGGTCAGAAGGCAGGGCTATACAACATGACAAAGAGAAGGAGCAAAATGCACTCTCAGGCCCCGAACCCACCCAGAACAAATACAGGAGACAATAGCATAGAAGAAAATGGAAATTGCACACCTGAAATCTCTGAAATAATAACATCTGAAGTAAAGAAACAACTGGAGAATGGTATAGAGGAAATCAGATCAAAGATAATTTCTGAAGTAGAAAAAGAAATGATAACTATAATGAAAGAAGGACTAAGTGCTTCTAAAGTAGACACTGATAAAAAAAAAAAAAAAAAAAAAAAAAAAAAAAAAAAAAAAAAAAAAAAAAAAAAAAAAAAAAAAAAAAGAGGACACTGTACGTGGTTCCAAAGTTAATCCTGAGGGGATTTGACCTTGGAAGATACAAAAGATGAATGTTTTGTTATACAGGTCTTGCTTTAACTTGCCCTTGATCACCCAGCAGAAAAGCTTAATTATGAGGCATAAAATGCAGAGCTAGATTGGTATGATGAGGTGTAAGAGGCTTGAGTCAACAGCCTCCAACATTTCCAGTTTCACCGGTAATTATGGAACACTGGACTATGTATACGACTACTTCCTATCACTTCAAAGAGAAGAAATTTTTTCTTTTTTTTTCTTTCCTTACCAATATCGATTAGAAAATGTATCATGTCCACACTCTGTGCTCTGTATAACTATTATGAGGACAACAATATACAATGTATCAATTATTGTGAATGTACTACTAACGTGTTTTGAAACTATCATATTGTTATTTCTTATTAAAGGTAATAAAAAATAAATGAAAAAATAGAGGAGAATAGAAAAATGATGGCATCCTTGAGTGGGCAATATAGGAAAGTAATAGAATCCAGGAAGCAGGTTCAAAGTGCTGTACAGGAAATTAAAACCTTAGTCACAAGCTGGCACAACTGTTGCAATGAAAGTGAAGATAGACTTTCAGACCTTAAAGACAGTGAAAAGGTAAGAAAATATCTCTTAAAAACAACTAGGATGCAGGAAAAAAATAATTCAACATCTACAAGATGATGCAAAGATGAATAATGTAAGACTAATAAGCATCAATGAGAAAGGAGTCAGCACAAATGATATAAAAAGAATTGGGACAGAATAGCAGAAAACTTCCCAAATATGGGGAAACAACTCAGTAACCAAAGCATATAGAACTCCAAATAACATCAACCTATTTTTTTTTTGTCTTTTTGAGACAGTCTTGCTATGCAGTTCAGGCTGGCCTTGAGCTCACTTTTGTAGCCCAGGCTGGTCTCAAACTCGCAGCGATCCTCCTGCCTCAGCCTCCCTAGTTCTGGGATTACACGTGTGCACCACCATGCCCAGCCCCATCAACCCATTTAAAACCACACCTAGACACATAATAATCAAGATCCCAGAAATTCAGCACAGGAACAGTATACTAAAAGTTATTAGAGAAAAGAAACAGATCACATTTAAAGGAAAACCTATTAGAATAATGGCAAATTTCTCTTTACAAACAAATCAGGAAGAAAATGGAACAAAGTACTACAAGTCTTACAAGAAAACAAATTCCAACCCAGACTGCTATACCCTGAAAAACTCTCTTTCAAGTATAATGGAGAAGTGAAATACTTCCATGACAAAGAACAAGTAAAGAATTTCATGATGACGAAGCCAACCCTACACAGTTTACTAAAAAATATTTTAGAGAGGGATCAAAGTGATTACAACTCCATGAAGGAGAATGGAAAGAACCCACCAAATAGGGCAAGCAGTTAAACACAAGAGAAAAAGAGGTATACAACAGCAGTCTTTCAGCTATTCTATTCTACACAGTAGCAAAATATTTCCATCAGCATATTCTACAAATGAACTTCTCCTGAACCCTATAGGTCATGATTCTGTCTGGGTCTACAGGGTGGACATCAAGGAAGTAGCAGTACCTCAGTCCCATAAGAGACACCTGGCCACCAGTAAGCATTATGGGCACTATCCATGTACCCAACATACTAGAACTTTGCGCAATATCCTATCCCCAAACTGTTAGAAGTTCAGTTCATATATTTACCATTCCAGCATTTATGCTGTATTTTTATTCTTAGTAATTCTTTACTACCATCGAAACTTTTTCTTAGTTGATATTTTTGTATATATTAGCCTATTCAAATACTATGCGAGTACTCTGAATTGGTTACAGATTCGTACATATGATATACACACACACACACAAAAAAAATGTTCCTGCCTTTGGGCCAGTGAGATGGCTCAGTGATCTGAAGCACCTGTCTGCTTAGGAAAGTTTAGGCAACTGCAGGGACCACGGTTTGATCCCCAGCACCATATGCTGTGTCAGCTCCGCTCCCAGGGCACTCTGAGCTGGCCATAACACAAATAAATAAATAAAGTTTTAAAAAATAAAATCTTTTTTTTTTAAAGAATTTTTAAATTTTATTTGTTTTCTTGTTTCAGAACCTTTGTTTATTCACTCATTGTTATGGCCGGCTCAGCCCGCCCCAAGGACCAGGCTGGCTCAGCATGTGGTG
>PVJA010009343.1:36838-54728 GCA_004027025.1 Myocastor coypus
AAAAAAAAACTTAAAAAAAAAAAAAAAAAAGTCCATGCCTTTGAGGAAAAGGTGTGAAAATATAAAAACATAGTAATAATAACAATAATAATAAAAGATAGCTCAGTGGACTAAATGCCTGCTTAGACAAGCACAGGGACCCAGGTTTGATCCCCTGCACCACATGCTGCGCCAGCCCTCCACCAAGAACGCTAAGCTGGCCACTGAGACCAGGAATGGTGGCACATACCTATAATCCCATCCCTGAGAGGCTTGAAAACAGGAGGATCACTACAAATCTGAGCTGCATAGTAAAACCCTGAACAAAATGCTAAATAAATAAAAATAAAGCCCACATTCCTTATCCTGCTGTTCAAATATCTTCCAAATCTGTTGCTAATGTATTCTGCCAATCCCAACTTCCACAGTCCTCCTGCTGAACTTGTGGTGCTGGTGAAACCACTTGTACATTGACCAAGTCCACTGGCATCATCCCTGTATTGACTGTGCCTTCCTGGAACACCTCTCTCTTTTCCCATTTCTAACTTACAACGATCTTTTGAGATTTGGTTGTAATCTTGTTCCCTCTGGCCTTTCCCAGGCTGTTCCTAGCCCACAGTGAGTCACCCTTATTTGGAAAGCCGTTGATAAATATTATCCTCATACTTTATTGGACAATTAACCATTGGCTGCTTTACAGCTTTGTCTTCAACATTTATATAAAAACATCTTTTTTTTTTTTTTTTTTTAATTTTGAGACAGGATTTCACTATGTGGCCAAGGTTGGCCTCAAACTCCAGGGCTCCAGCAATCCTCCTGCCTTACCCTCCCAAGTAGCTTGGCCTGGCTACGTAAAACTTTTTCCCCCATGCTACAAGTTGAACTGCTTTGATTATTTTCCCTGCATTAAGCCCCTTGGAAGCACAGAAAATCCTGCGCTCTTAGTGACAGTAGTATTTAATACCAGCAAAATCTTCAATTCTAACTTCCAACTCTTCCTTTGTTTAAATTCAATAATACAGACTCTTCAGCAAAATCTTTGTATAATTTCCATTTAACTTTAAATATATAACTAAGGTCGTCTCTGAATTGTTAAAAAGAAATTTAAGACTGGGAAGATAGTTCAGTGGAATAAGTGCTTGCCTAGCAAGCGCAAGGTCCTGAGTTTGATTTCTGGTCCCACCAAAACAAACAAACAAAAACAAATTTTAAAAAGTTTAGCAAACATATACTCTAATTAAATAAAAAAGATCCTTTTCCAGCTCTGCAGACTCTTGCCCTCACAATCATTTTTAAAAAGACACCCTAGGAAAGGAGGTAATGGCTCACATTAGTCTGGTGTGCAGCACAATTTTAGAAAGAAATTCTCCATTGTTTTGAGAAACAGCGCTTCCTGGGCTTCGACAACTTCTTAAGCTCCCGAGCACGTGGCAGGAAGCTGCTCTAGGGGGCTTTTTGCAGCCAGCCTTATGAGATTCTCCCCCCAAGCCTATAGGATTTTAGGATTGGCAAAAATCTATTCCAGGATTCTAAAATCTTGTGCAATTTACCAAGACATCCTACACTTTGCGCAGGAGCAAGTGGGCATGGCATTGTGAGCACTTGGACAGAGGAAGGCACCAGGGACGGGAGGCTGACAGAGCAGCTGGAGCTGCTGAGGCAGGCGCTACGCCTCTCCAAGTCCCCAGCATGGGCTGGAATGCCACAGTGGAAATCATGAAAGAGAGAGAGAGTGGCTGCAAAGGCAGGAGACCAACAGAAGCCTCAAAGCTTCCTCCTGCAGGAGCAGGTGGCCGTGTGCCGTGACAACAGATCAGCTGTGGCGTCATTAGAGGAGCGAGGTCCCAGATCCTCAGAAGCCTCGGACATGAACAGAGGGACTGTGGGGACCAAGAAGCTGCCAGAAGCAGCAAGAAGGGAGGCAGGTGCTTGTGGAATTGCTCCACCATTTCTTCCCACCTCTTGCCTTGTGGGCCAAACACATTCCAGATGTTGCTCACTGGGTGATGTAATAATGACTGAGCTACTTCTTAAGAGCATTTGAGTTATGAGTTCTGGAACAGAGAGCATTTGCTTAGGTTAGGAAAGATGAACATTGGCAGGGGCACTTTCAGAGTTGCAGGGTTATGATAGCTTCTTCTTCCTTTATTGTACCGACCAGACTCTACAATAAAATAGTTAGTTGGTTAGTTAGTTAGGTAGGTAGCTAGTTATTGTGTGTGATGCTGGAGATGAATCCAGGGCCCCAGTTGGTCCAATGGTGTGGGTTCTTGTTAAACTGAAGCCAGGGCCTTGGCACTCAGCCACATCTGGAGCACTCTTTTTTCTAAGAGAGGGAAAACAAAATAACCCCAAAACTTCAAGAGAAGAGGGTAATAATGGTTAATATATTGTGTACTGTTATCTTCAAATTAGTTACTCACAGTACAAGACATTAGCATCTAATTGTTCAAACAATATTAACACAAACCCTTGTCCTCAATGAACTGTGAGAAATTAGCAGGATAGTTATCCCAACTATCTTTCATACATATATATTTTTTTCTTTTCCCTTATTTTTTCCACTCTCCTATCCCAGTTTCTTTTCTTCCAAAGCTTCTCTTCATTTTATAGTCTGTATTGTACATTTTGGATCACGTTTACTCTTTCAACTTCTCACATGAGGGAGACAACATATTTACAACATGTGCATCTAGTTTATTTCACTTGTGAGTATCATATCAAGTTGCATCCACTTACCTATCAAAATGTTTAGTTTATCCTTCTTTATGGCTGTGTAGTGCTCCATTATATAAAAGGCCACATCTATTTTATCCATTCCTCAGCTGATGAACATTTGAGTTATTTCCAAGATGTAGCTGTCTTACATTGTGCTGCTATAAACATGGTCACACATATATCACTGGCATGATTTTTTAAACTCTTCTGGAAGATGCCCAGATCACTAGGTTGCCCAGAATGGCCTACAACTTGTGGTCCTCCCACCACAGCCTCCAGAGTGCTGAGATGGCAGGTGTGTGTCATCACACCTAGTTTCATCAGTTTGACACTAGGAAATCTTGTGGAAATGATAAAAGTAAGTTTATGGGGTCTCTTATTTACTTGTTTCATTGCTGAGACAAAATACCCAACACCCAAACTTGCAGACAAAAAGCTTTGCTTTTAGCTCACAGTTTTTAAGAGTTTCAGGGCTGGCTAGGTAGCTCAGCAGACTAAAGCACCTGCTTAGGCAGAGTGCAGAGGCTCAGATTCAATTGCCAGTGTGCCGTGCTGGCCCCACTCCCAGGGGTACACTGAGATGAGACTGAGACTGGCCATGGTGGTGTGCGCCTGTAATCCCAGCTCTTGGGAGGCTGAAAACAGGAGAATCACTACAAGTCCAATCTATGTAGTGAGACCCTGTAGACTCTGTACATAAAAATAAAAATAAAAAACTAAAAAAAAAAAAAGAAAGAAAGAGTGTCAGTCCCTAGTTGGCAGACTTCAAGGCAGGGTCCTTGACAGAGGGGCATCACAGCAGAGGACAGTTCATGGCACCCACAAAAGCAACAAGGAACCTTAACAACATGTTCCTGCCTTTTTTATCCAAACCACTTAGGGTGAGCAGCCCTCACACCCTTAATCCTAGGCCCTGGGTCCAGGGTTGCACCATGAATCAATTCCAGTGTCATGCACTGAATAAGTGGAATCTTACAAGATGTGCCTTTCTGTGTCTGGCTTTGACTCCACATGACGTCTGTAAGTCCCACCCTCACTGTTAGATTTTAGTCTGTAATTTATTATTTTATTCCCAGTGTTAAAAAAGGTAATTAACCAAGTAATTAAAGGTGTGGTTTTTAGGATCTGGATAACTAATGCTTACATGCATTCTGTTTGTTCCCAAATAGGCAAAATTGCCTTAAGGATAGGATTGCAAAGTCACAAACACAGAAATACAGCTAATTATCCCAGAAAGAAAAAAGTATTCAAGTTTATTTTTTATCTAGGAAGCACAAAAAAAGGCATGCTTACCTTATAAATAATTATTTTTAAATGATAATATGTGGCACTAGATGTGCCAACTTATTTTCCCTCTTTTTTGTCCCCAGGACAGAATATCTGACATCCACAATTTATGGGCACAGAGGTTTCATTTGGCTTACTCTTCCAGAGGGTTCAGTCCATGGTTGGCTGGTTCAAGGCAGAATCGTGGGAGAAAGGTGTGCTAGATCAAAGCAGGTCAACTCATCCAGGCAGCCAGCAGCCAGACATGACACAAGGAGCAGTGCCAACGAGAGACACTCCCCAGGAATATATGCCTAGATGTACACTCACCCCCAGCAGGTACATGCCTCTGCTATGAATGCCAGAGGAGTAATCCACAGATGAGGATAGGGACCCATGATCCAAGAAGCTCTTAGTCCAGTTAAATTGAAAATTAAAATTAAAATTAACTAGCACAATAGTAGGTGTTCAATAAAGTGGGAATATTCAAATGTACCTAGTGAGAATATAAATTGTTAAATAAGATTTTAAAGCAACTTTAAGAGTCTTCATTCTCCCTTGACATTTCCTTCTTGCAACTCTAACATGAGGAAATAATCTTTTTTTTTTTTTTTTTTTTTTTTTTTTAAAGATTTATTTATTTTAGCCGGGCGTGGTGGCGCACGCCTGTAATCCCAGCACTCGGGAGGCTGAGGCAGGAGGATTGATGCAAGTTCGAGACCAGCCTGGACTACAAAAGTGAGCTCAGGACCAGCCTCAACTGCATAGTGAGACCCTGTCTTAAAAAGACAAAAAAAAAAAAGATTTATTTATTTATTTATTGTTTCACAACCTTTGCTTGTTTATTCACTCATTTTCATGGCCGGCTCAGCCCGCCCTGAGGGCAGGGCTGGCGCGGCATGTGGTGCCCGGGATCGAACCGCGGTCCCTGAAGCCACCCAAGCTTTCCCAAGCAGGCGCTTTAGACCACTGAGCCATTTTGCCGGGCCCATAAGGAAATAATCTTAAATGCAGGAAACGGGAGATCCTTATCCAATACACAAGGTAAGAAACCACCTCAACATGCAGCAATTGGGACATGGTTATAAGAATGTGTTGAGGGCACATCAGTTAGTGTGGTACACATATAAAAATGTGGGAGGGAAATGTGGTCGCATGTTTATGAGGCTGAGGCAGGAGCTGAAAGTTTGAGGCCTGGCCTTTAATACTTGCACCTCTCACCATAGTTGTAATGAGTTCTCATCTGCTGCACTGGCTTCAAGGACCTAGCCCTGTGTAACTGCCTACAATATTTTACCTAACTTAGCTGTCTATAATACCTCAGGTCAAAGAGTGTAGAAAATGGAAATCCCTAGGAGTAAAGGATATGAAAATTCTACTACAGGCCTTGATCCTTTTATAAACTCTCCACCAGCACCTTGCCCCTCTGCAACTTAGAGATGTGTAGGTTCACCCCAGCCTTGTTCCATGTCAAGCCCAAGGGGATGAAGGGGCATTCTATCTTCTCAGTCTAACTTCTGTGGAATATCCATGGTAGCACTCTCTCCTTCCCTTCCAGGCTATATTGGAGATATTCAACCCAATCAGCAAAGTCTGGGTCTCCCAAGGGCTCCAGATGTAGAAATATCTACCTCAAGCAGAGCACAGTGGCACACACTTGTAACTCCCAACAGTGAGGTAGGCTGCAGCAGGAGGAAATCAAGTTCAAGTCCCACTTAGGCAATCTAGCAAGATCCTGTTGTAGGGGCCAGCAAGATGGCTCAGTGGTCTAAAGTGCCTGCTTAGGAGAGCTTAGACAACCAGAGGGACCCAGATTCGCTCCCCAGCACCGCATGCTGCACCAGCCTCACGGCTAGGGCAGGCTGAGCCAGCCATAAAACAAACAAACAAACAAACAAAGACCCTGTTGTATTGAAATAAAAAGCAAAAATGTCTAGGGGTATAGCTCAGTGCAAAGGCCCTGGCTTTGATCCCTTTTACAGCCCCCCAAATATATAGGTAGGTAGGTAGGTAGGTAGATAGATGATAGATAGATAAAGCTCCAGTAGAAATCTGAAATTGGAGGCACTTATTTGTGTTCCCCTCATTTCTTTCATCTTTTCAAATTTAATTTAATTTTTTAAAATGTATTTGGTTGATGGGAGCTGGGGAGATAGCTCCGAGACACAAGTGCCTGCTGGGCAAGTGCAAGGTCGTGAGTTTGAACCCCGGTCCCACAAAAAAGAAAAAAAAAATGTATTTGGTTGTTACAGGGTTTCACCACACAGCTCAGACTCATGGTGATCCTCCCACTTTCAGCCTCCCCAGCACTGCGATTACAGGGGTACAGCACCACTTCAATTTCTGTTGGAGCAGACAAGTGTGTGCAATGCACACTCAGAAAGAAGTGTGGGAGAGATCTACTCCTGATTGCTCACAATGGTGATCAAGTCTGGAGTGCTGAGTAAAGGTAGTTTCAGAATTCCCTAAAAAGATGAGGTAGTTTTTAAACAGAAGAGTATTTTTTATGTATTACTTTAAATCTGTATTTCACTTTTCTCACAGGTGAAAGCAACCTTTTTTTTTTTTTTTTTTTTTTTTTTGTGATACCAGGGATTGAACTCAGGAACTTGCCAGGCAAGCACTTATTCCACTGAGCTATCTCCCCAGCCCCATGTATTACTTTAATAACTAAGAACTAATTAGTAAAAAGAAAATAAAAGGTAAAGATTTATAAACTAGCATGGTAGTGCATGCCTATAATCCCAGTGTTTGGGAGGCTGAGGCAGGAGGATTGCTGCACATTTGAAGCCAACCTGGTTTCAGTGGTGAGATTCTATCTTAAAAACAAACCCAGGTTGCTATCACGGACACAAGTCGTGTGCAGCCCATCGAGCTGGCTAGGGTCACCAAAGTGCTGGGCAGGACTGGCTCGCAGGGACAGTGCATGCAGGTGCGCGTGGAATTCATGGACGACACGAGCCGCTCCATCATCTGCAACGTGAAGGGGCCCGTGCTTGAGGGCGACGTGCTCACCCTGCTGGAGTCAGAGTGGGAAGCCCAGAGGTTGCACTGAACCCAGCTGCTGGGTCCTGGGTGTCCACCTACTGCCTGTGCCACCGGATGAACTGCTACTGTTAAAATAAAGTGTTTGTATTGTGCGTAAAACAAACAAACAAACAAACAAAAAACAGTGAAGATCTGGAACTCTTATTCTGTACTTGTCTCCCACTTACGCTTGCAGATATCCCTCCTGCTCATAAATTTTAATTGAATGAAGTTTAGAATACCTATAATTATTACCCAGAGCCAAGGCTAAACCAGCCATAGAAAACTCTAGTGCTTTCTTCTGTGCGTGTGGTCTCGCTCACTGCCTTGCTCTGCTCCAGTGCTACAGGAGGATGACACATCTTTCCATTTTCACCCCAAGTCCAGCACCTCACCCACCGCCCACCCCAGCACTCCACCCCCCACCTGTCATCCCTGCCTCTTCCCAGGTCTTGGCTTGTGCATCAGTAGAGGATAAAAGAAAGGTTTGATTCAGTTCCCTTTCCCAACAATGAGGTAAGCTGCAGCAGGAGGAAATCAAGTTCAAGTCCTACTTAGGCAATCTAGCAAGCTCCTGTTGTAGGGGACAGCAAGATGGCTCAGTGGTCTAAAGCTGAGGACTTTTTATGAGAGGATAAAAGAAAGATTTGACTCAATTCCCTTTCCAAGAGTAATTGAAAACTTTATTAGCGAAATGCTCAACACTAAGAACCTTTCAGGCCCCTAAGAAAAGCATCTGTGAAACAGAGGATCTGGCTTCTGAGAGAGGAGTTTGGGTCCCTGAGAGCTTGGGTGGCGTCATGTCTGGTGCGTCTCTGATGGAGGGAAATCCCCACGCCAGCAGGCAGGTCAAGAAAGGAGGGGCAGCAAGAGGCAGGAAGGAATCCAGGGCCTCCGGCGGGAGGCTGTGTGGCGGAATCTGGCCAGCCCCTCCACAGCTTCCTAAATAGAACTGTTAGGTGAGTTGTGACCCCAGGCGCCACACTCAGGTGGCATAGTGAGGCAGGGACAGAAGCAGATGTTTCACTTTCAGGTCAAAGGTACTTGGAGAAAGCACCCTGAGCACATTCTTTCCTGTGGTCAATGGCATCACTGTTTTCTGAGTTCCCAGGCGTTGTGTGAGCTGCATGCCTGTCCAGGCCCCACTACATGATAAAAGCCTGCATTCCACTCAGCTCCTTATCGGAAGAGCATTCCTGACTCCTCCCAGGGTCAGATCCAGGAGACTCACAGACAGCCTGGTCTCTGCTGACAGCACACAGGGCAAGCCTAGGCTCGGGACCCTCCTGGACTTTTTTTTGCCTGGAGTGGAATTCCGAGGAAAGGGGACATTCCTCAGAGCACCAGCTAAGTCAGTGTTATCAGAACACCCTGGCGCTGCCAGCCAGGTTTGTTTAGGGCAGCAGCCACAGTCCTGTGTCACCGTGTCCCCTCCTAACATGCTCTGGCTTGTGCTGTGTACAGGGAGAAAGCTGAGCGTGGACTCTGTTGACTGGAAACTTATATTCTCTGTTAAAAAAAATAACAGCACAAGGAAAACCTACTGGCAAAGGGGCAAAGAAAAGGGAGAGAGACATAAATTCAGAGGCTGATTATTTTTCACAGGAAAGAAATCTTTCTCAGCAATCTTTAGAAATGGACTCCCTATATATTTCCCTAAGAAAGGGTTTTTGTGTCCCAGATGAGATTTTTTTTTTTTTTTTTTTTAAGGAGGCAAGGCTTATTTTTTTCTTTAAGCTTCTGTTTATGTTATGGCCAGCTTAGCCTGCCCTGGGGGTGGGGCTGGCGCAGCATGTGGTGGCAGAGATTGAACCATGCTCCTTGTGGTTGTCTAAGCTTGCCTAAGCAGGCACTTGAGACCGCTGAGCTATCTCAATGGCCCTGAGACCTTAATAATACCATTTATGCAGGCGCATTGGTTTTGTTTATGAAAGAAAACGAACACTTTTCCTAGCTATGCATATTATGCAGAAGATTGTTCAAGTATACACTTATGTGCGTGCGCGCGCACACGCACACACACACACACACACACACATACAAGAGAGCACCACTAGGCACTTTGCACTGCTCTAAAGCAAGAGTCAACAGCCCGGTGAAGCAGACTGGAAGCCTGCTGCAGAGCGGAAGGTAAGCGGCGGGCGGGGCAGGGAGGCAGCCAGGCTTTGGCTGTCGTCAAACCTGCTCCGCGGCCCAGCCAGTGCCGCACAAGCTCTGCCTCCCGTCAGATCCTCCCACTACTGCAGTGGCTTCTCACCTGAGCAAGACCCCTTCTGCGAACTGAACCGCATCGAGAGATCTAGGAGCTCCTTCCTGCGAATCGCCCTTCACCATGGCTCCACCCCACGCCCCTTCACATCGGCGGCGGGAGAATTGCCTTCCACAAAACTGCTCCCTGGTGCCCAAGAGTTTGGGGGAGCTGTTCTGAAGGGTCTATCTGGTTCTTTTCCCATGTGAATGACCTTACGGGTCAGGGGCCAGGGAAACAAACCTGGGTGAAGGGCGGCCAGCCTCAGGGTTCCCTCTGTGACCACCACCCGTTCCCCAGTCAGGCTCCATGGGCAGCATAAAGGTCGCATCTCTGTCCTTTGTTGGAAGGAGGGTGGTGCTGTAGGCCTCCTTGGCCCCCAGCAGAGGACTTTTGGTCACCTTGTTACCAATGCAGACTCAATTCAGGAAGCCCAGGCGAGGAGCCTGAGAGTCAGTATTTCTCACCAGCTCCCAGGGGACACAAGGGCCGAGGACAGGTACCAAGGCTCATGTTCCAGGGACAGCGGGCAACCTAAGCACATCCAAGGTCTTTATCCTTATCCCCAGACAGATAAGATTTCTTCTTCCAGCCAAGACTGGGACCTCTGAGCCGCCCTCATGTGCTTAGCCTTCTGTCCTCGTGCCATTGAAGAAATGAGTGACACCATGCACCCTTCCTCCTGTGCCCCACTGAAGGCCTATCACAAGCCACACACACATGTATATGCAATGTAGTTTGCCAAGAAAATAAAGGATTAGAAGTTAGGAGGGGACATATGATACTTAGAAAAACAACTTTTTACAAAGAATTGGGTTTGGGAGACAAGTTCATCCTTATATGACCTTATCATTCATTACTTCATTAAAAGTGTTAGTTTCCAATCACTATTAAAAATGCTCGCCGGCCCGGTGGGATGGCTCAGTGGTCTGAAGCGCCTGCTTGGGAAAGCTTCGGCGGCTTCAAGGACCACGGTTCGGTCCCTGGCACCACATGCTGTGCCAGCCCTGTGCTCAGGGCGGGCTGAGCCGGCCATAAAAAGATGACTGAATAAACAAACAAAGGTTCTGAAACAAGAAAAATTAATTAATTAATTAATTAATTAATAAAATAAAAATGCTCGCCACGTATGGTGGCGCATGCCTGTAATCCCAGCACTTGGGAGGCTGAGGCAGGAGGATCAGTGCGAGTTCGAGACCAGCCTGGGCTACAAAAGTGAGCTCAAGGGCAGCCTGAGCTGCACAGTGAGACCTTGTCTCAAAGACACAATAAATAAATAAATAAATAAATAAATAAATAAATAAATAAACAAACAAATAAATAAATAAATAAAAATTAACATAAAAATAAAATAAAAATAAAAATGCTCTAGAGAATGAATTTATAAAGAGAAAAAAATCATTTTGGCTAGCAGTACAGGTGTTTATTTATTTACTTATGTAGTGTGTGTGTGTGTGTGCGTGCGTGTGTGTGTGGCCAGCTCAGTCCACCCTGGGGGTGGGGCTGGCACAGCATGTGGTGCCAGGGAACACACCATGGTCCTTGTGATGGCCTAAGCTTACCTAAGCAGGTGCTTCAGACTGCTGAGCTATCTCACTGGCCCAATGTTTTCATCCATGACCAGCTGGCCCTGTTGCTAGGGGCATGTGTTGTGGCAGGACATCATGGGAGGAGTGGGTAGCAGAGCAGAGCTGCTCAGCTCATAAAATCATCAATAAAATCTTCTCACCAGTGTATTGTGGGATTGGATGTGCTGTGGTTGACCTGACAAAGTCATGAATAGAGCCTCAATGTAGGTGGGAAATAAAAGCCATGACCCTCCATGAAAATCTCCCTCCATCTAAGTTACATCATGGGAAGCTCATCAACTGTGCTGAATATAAGGCAAAAGATCCAGTTACATCTCAGGCTAAATTGTCACTAAGAAGACAGCTCATCATTCATGACATACATTGGGATTTGTTTTTTCTTTTTGTAGTAAGAAAGATTCCTGGTAAGAAATATTTCTGTGTGAGCCACAGCGGTGCTTGGCATTAGTTTCATTCTTTTGTTTGAAGCAAAACAAGGCTGATTAAACAAGAAAGAGCACTGAGGGAACAGATCGGTGGTAAAGGGTCTTATCAGAACGTGGTGGTGCTTACAGACTCAAAGGAAAATCTCAACAGTGAGGTCTTGAGGAGAGGGGGAAGGAGGGCAGAGTTCTGAATTCGCTTCCCCTTACCTACTTATAAATTTCATTTTTTAATTCAATTTTAAAAGCATAACACAACTATTAATGAATACTTTGTTTTCAAAGTACATTCACATGTACTACTTCTTTGTCTCTCATAAGGTTCATATCAGAGGGCCAGGAATGTAGTTCAGTGGCATAAGCACCTGCCTGGTAACTACCAGGTCCTCAGTTCCATCCCTGGTACCAAAAAAAAAAAAAAAAAAGTTTCACATAGGATCATTATTCTACTGCCTCAGGTGCATCACTTAGCATTTCCCTTAAGGGGTTTGTCAGTATGAAAATAAAAATTTTAATTTGTCTGGGACATTTATTTATTTTTTTCCTTTTTTGCTTAACATTTATTTTTAAAAAGAAGGAAGAAAGGAAAGGTGGAAAAGGAAAGAAAGTTTTACTTCATATACAGTTCTAGGCTGGAAAATTATTTTTCAATGTATCAAAGATGTCCTATCACTGTTTTTCTGTTTTCCATTGTTGCTATTGGAAACTTGTCAGTCCAGCTCCTGCTCCTTTAAGAGCAAAGGACTTTCCTCCTCCTCCTCCTCTTCCTCCTCCTCCCCTACTTCCACCTCCTCCTCTTCCTCCTCCTCCCCCACCTTCCTGGCTGCTCTTAAGGTTCTTCTGGAGCTGCCTTTGCAGCAATATAAAATAATTTTTCTAAAAAAAAATAATTTTTCTCTTTATCTTTAGTTTTATGCCATTTCACTATTCTGCATCTATTTTTTCCCCTCTGCTTGGAATCTGATAAACTTCCTAAATCTCTAGATCATTATCTGGATCCATTCTGAAAACATTCAGTTATTACATTTTCAAATATAACTACTACTCAAGTTTTTCTCCTTTTTTTTTTTTTTTTCGCCTTTTTGAGACAGGGTCTCACTATGCAGTTAAGGCTGGCCTTAAGCTCACTTTTGTAGCCCAGGCTGGTCTCAGATTCGCACCAATCCTCCTGCCTCAACCTCCCAAGTGCTGGGATTATAGGCATGCGCCACCATGCCCAGCTTCTGCCTTTATATTTAAAACTGCTATTTAATATTATTTTCCATGCCTTTTAACTTCTGTCATAGTTTCCATCATTTTTTAATTTGTGTTACCTTCATAAAAATTTATTTTTTCTTTCACTAATGTTTCTTCAGTTATGTTTTTTTTAATTTTTAATTTTTATTTTTTAAATTTTATTTATTTATTTTTTTTGTTTCAGAACTTTTTGTTTGTTTATTTATTTGTTTTTATGGCCGGCTCAGCCTGCCCTGGAGGCAGGGCTGGCATACCATGTGTGCCAGGGATCGAACCCCGGTCCCTGCAGCCACCTAAGCTTTCCTAAGCAGGCACTTTAGACCACTGAGCCATCCTGCCGGACCCCAGTTATGTCTTATTGTTAGCTTTTAGTTTCACTTAAAACTACTTAAACAGTAATTTCAAGATACACTGACACTTTCTTTAGGTTTTCATTACTTGAAGGTATTTTATATTTTATTCCCTTAAACAATAAGCAAAGATAAAGACATTTTGCAGTTTATAACTGTTAATAATCTGCAGTCCACAAGCCTTTTCTCAGGCTTCCTTGTATGGTTGGATACCTTTAATATATGCTGCTCATTGCCTTACAAACTTGTCAGTGGGAATGCTCTGGCTGGTGAGGATAGCTCAGTGGTCTAAAGCTGCCTAATTAGTTAGGTAACCGCATAACATAAATAAATAAATAAATAAAGTTTTGAAAAAAAGAATGTTTCTATACAGAGGATTTGTATTTGCTACTTTGGGGTACATGGCTAGTCTAATAGCACTTCAAACTTTCTTTAGAGTTTAAGATTTTTCTAAGCCACCAAAGTTTTTTTAAAATCTGTGACAAAAACGTCTGTAATTATAATTTCCTATGAATTTTATTTTTCTCCTTTTTAACCTTATGACTAAGTCCCCCCCCCCTAAAAAAAATCTTTATAGAGGCAGGAATACTGGTTTGCCTCTGAGAATCTCATTTTATGTGGAGGCTGCACTAACTCTTCCTCTTTAGAGGGCCCTGTCCTTTGGGTTCTCCTGTCTCACTTAAAGTCTGAACGTTGCTGTTCAAACTCTCAGGCCAACTTTGACAAACACTGGCAAGACTGAAGCAGCTCAGAGTGCTCTGCTGATCTTCAAGCTTCTTCTTTTCCTTAGCTTTTGGTCCAATCTTTCTTTTTAAATTTAACCATCAATGGGCAGACCAGATAGCTCAGCGGATTCAAGTGCTGTGCCAGCCCCATTCCCAAGGCCCACTGAGACCTCAATTCAGAGTGGGCATGGTGGCACACACCTGTAATCCCAGCACACAGGAGGCCAAAAACAGGAGGATCACTACAAGTCTGATCTGTGCAGTGAGACCCTGTAGACCCTGTACTAAAATACATTAAAATTGCAAGTGCAAGGTCCTGAGTTTGATCCCTGGTTCTGCAAAATAAATAAACGAATAAATAAAAATAAATAGTAATAATAATAAATTAATGTAACCATCAGGCTGATGTTATGAAGATTTAAAGTTTTTTATTTATTGATTTCAAGTGTTTGTGGCCCAAGTTTAACTCTGAATAATCTGACTTGCCATCTGTCTGGCCATAGACTGAGTGCTCCTCAGGTCATAAGCCAGTCTATTGTCTCTGAGAAATTAATAGCGCATCCTCATCCCTCTCTGTATCAGTCCAGTGCTCAGTGGTCTCTGCAGGAGCACCAATTTATAACTGCCCTAAAGCAAATAACTCTAAAAGCATTTGGAGGTGACCAGAGTTTCCACTCTGGAATCCCTAATTATGTCCAGCCCTGAAAGGGCTCACCCTGTAGATAAGCTGCATCTGGAAAGGAGAAACAGCAAGGGAGTGTCCAAGCCTGGCCCCTATGGCCTTGGGCTCTCCTCATGGTAGAGGCAGGGAGAGTTCAGTTTATTCGTAGTGGGTCAGATCTGCTTCAACAAGCTGGGCACCTGTGTCTCTCCCAAAGTCAGATTCTGCCTTCGTTCTGCTTCTGAATTTGCTACATGAGCATTGTTATGGCTTGGATGTTTTTGTCCCCTTCAAAATTCATTACATAGCCAGTTGTGGTGGCACACACCTGTAATACCAGCATTTCAGAGGCTGAGACAGGAGGTTCCTTGGGAGTTTGGGGCCAGGCAGGGCTACAAAGAGTGCTCAAGGCCACCCGACTGCATAGTTAGACCCTGTTTTCAGGTGGCATCACATGCTGCACCAGCCCTGCCCTCAGGGCAGGATGAGCAGGCCATAAAAATAAATAAATAAACAAACAAAAGTTCTGAAACAACAAAAAGAATAATAAAATTTTTTTAAAAGACCCTGTTTCAAAAACACAAAATAAAAATGATTATGAAACTTAATTCCTTGAGTAACAATACTAGGAGGTGATGAAGTCATGGGAGCTCTGTCCTCTGGCTGTGGCTAGATGTCCTTATGAAAGAGCTCAAAGGAAAGAGTTCAACCTTTTTAGCCCTGCTGTCATCCACTACATGAGGATGCAGCATCTTCCCCCTGTGACATTTGCAGCACCTGGGGCCATCTTAAAAGCAAAGATCAGCCCTTACCAGACAGCCGAAAACGCCTTCAGCTGGATATTGGGCCTCCCAGTCTCCAGAGCAGTGAAAAATAAATGACTGTTCTCTACAAAGGGCCTGGTGGCACACTCCTGTAATACCAGCACTCTAAAAGGCAGAGTCAACAAGACTGCAAGTTCAAGCCCAGCTTTGCCAACTTAGTGATTTAGCAAGACCCTTTTTAAATTTCTTTCTTTCTTTTTATTTTCAGCATCCAGGATTGAACTCAGGACCTTGTGCTTGCCAGGCAGCCACTTATTCCACTGAGCTATCTCCCTGGTCCATGAAATTTTTGTTCTTTTTTGAGACAGTCACTCTTTTTTTTTTTTTTTTTTTTTTTTTGGTGGGACTGGGGTTTGAACTCACAACCTTGCACTTTCCAGGCTGGCACTTTTACCACGAAGCTATCTCCCCAGACCCCTAGCAAGACTCTTTCTCAAAATGAAATAAAGAAAGAAAGAAAGAAAGAAAGGAAAGTTCTGGGGATGTAGCACATGCACAGGCCCTGGGTTCAATACTCATGACTTCAAACATTCAGTCAGCGGAGCATACTCAGTCTGTAGCATTCTATCTTAGCCACACAAATACAGAGAGAGAGAGAGAGAGAGAGAGACAGAGAGACAGAGAGACAGAGACAGAGAGAAGAGAAGAGAAGAGAAGAGAAGAGAAGAGAAGAGAAGAGAAGAGAAGAGAAGAGAGAGAATGGGGAAGAAGAAGGCAGGAAAGAAGGACAGATGCTTGGAGAAGTTAGAAAATTAGATTCCTGTTGATTTTTGGTGTTCAAATATTTTTCCTAGTCATTCAACAGAATTTTCAGTAAGTTAGCTATTTGTCTTTATTCTGTAGAATTGCATGTTTGGAGATACATAAAAAAATTCTAGTAATGACTCAATGACAAAAAATTCTTATGGTGTCCCATGTCTAATGAAAATGATGTCAAGGTACACAAGAATATCATAAAAAGAAGGCAGAATGATCTCTTATAGCAGTAGATTCAAAATTAGCTAGCATTTATAAAGAAACCATCACATAGGCGGACAAGACTGGGCATTTTTAAAAGCACGATTCATTAAGGTTGAAACAAAAGAATTATGCCCCTCCTTTGGTGTTGAGCAGGGAAATATGAAAAAAGAAAACTATTTTAGGACTAAGGAAGGAAAAAATGGTCTCACTAGACATTAACTCATGTGGGGGAAAGTATTTCAGGAATATTTCCTGGAGACTCAAGGCCATAATTTGAAGCTTAAGTTTGAATAATACACCACTCAGTGAAGCCTTTAGTTCCTCTAAAGAATGTGGTAAGAATACCGGACTTGGGAGATTTGCATCTTCTCCATATTAGCTCACTTTCCATGTTAACATTAAGGAAGGATTGTAAAGCCCACCATACACAGGACAATGATTCTTAGCACATTAAACACAAAGTGATATGAAAATCTGCTAAAGAAGGGAATGCCATCTGCCCACACAAGGAGGCTTTTCTGCAGGGAAGATTGTCCTGCTCATTCTTTACAGTATGTGTGATATATTACCTTCCTCTCAAGATATTTTTGTACTGTATCTCATCCTTAACTTCTGCTTTCTTGGGATCTGAGCCATCACTTATCAAAGCATCTAGCACAGTAAGTTACCTATTCCAGACAATAAACAATAAGAGGCTGCACTGAATATGGGACATAAGTTCTAGACCAGGCCTCGCCACTAAAGATGAAAATAACTTGAAACTCAACTGCAGCAGATTCTTGTCCTTTTTCCTAGCCAATATTTGTCCTTCCTCTGAGTAACAGTATCCAAGTTTTCATCAGGTATTCATTTCTTGTACATACAGGGTAAATCCAACCCTATTCCTGGTTTTAGGGATAAACCCTATGAGGCTTCAACACATTCTGTCATTGTCCTGGCCACCAAGAACACATTCCACTGCAAGCTAATGGAATGAAGACTAAGGTGACACTAGGAGGTTCAAGGGAAGAAACCTTCCTCTTCTTGATTGGAACCTATTTAGCTACTCTTACACCTGGATATCAATGAAAAGGCTTAAGTCCGTGAAAGATGCTGCAGTCAACCTATAGCCTGGAGTCAGCCTCATGATTCTTGAGATTATTATCCCAGGATCAAGGTTTGCCTGAATGTCACCTTAAAATTTGACTTTTAAGTTTTATGCACTTTCCTTTGTTGTACAAGTTTGTTTGCGATTGGATATTTCTGTTACTTGCAATCAAATATTCCTAACAGGGCTAGAGAAATAGCTCAGTAGAATAAGCACTTCCTTGGCAAGTGCAAGGGCCTGAGCTGAATCCCCAGTCCTAAAAAAAAAAAAAGTCCTAACATAATAGGGGCTTAGATACAATTATCTGCAATGATTCTTTCCAGCTTTTAACACTCAACAATTCTATTAAGAATCATTTTTGTTATGACATGTGAAAAATCAGTAAATATTAATGAAGTCACCTATATCAAGACACCTATATCAAGAGAGTTGATCATACCCAAATCTTGAGACACAAGAGAAATTCTGCTCAGATCTACAGGTTATCTTCCTTCCCTCCGTTGAGCTGGATATATCCCTCGGGATACCCCATTCTTCAGAGAAACCTGGCTAATGTTCTCCAAATTACCTTCTGAGGGTCTCCAACTTAAAAGTTCACTTAATCTGTTCTCCCTTAAAAATATCTTACTTTTTTTTTGGATATCCAGAACTTTGAAACATGTGTAACATAAGTAGATTCCAAATAAATAGGAATAAATAAATGATGAATTTATTCAACAATCATTAAATACATACTATACGTCAAGTACTGGGTGAGGTGCTAGAATACAGCAGGGTACAAAGCAAAACCACTGCTGG